>CM035173.1:5690636-5752554 GCA_020205615.1 Panax quinquefolius | reverse complement strand
GTTTGAAAGAGAGTAAAACAACCCGAAATCCCAGGAGCTAATCCAAAATCACCTACTCGATTGACAAGCATAGCTTTTATAGCTGCTTTATCTGCCTGAAGTCGTGTAAACCAGAAATGAATTAACAAATATGAAGCAAGACCTACTCCCTCCCATCCCAGGAATAATTGAAGAGAGTTATCTCCAGTCACCAACATTGGCATAGTAGGAATAAAAAAAGTAGGAATGGATAAATAACACATAAATCGAGGGCTATGCGGATCCTCAGACATATATGAAATGAAGATTTAGATATCTTTGGGTATGAAGAAGAGGCAATGAGGTGGGGAGGAGAGAAATGGAGGTTAGATCTGTGAGTGTACAATTGAGGTGTGATAAGCTTTCGGGGCAGGTGATTCCCAGGACTAGATTACAAGTATGGTTCATTACTGTTTGTTCCTGCATTTTGATATGGACCTGTTTGGTTCAGCTAGTTACTGTTGGCGAGCTCTGGCATCCGCACTTGTTATCTGGGCTATCCAATAGTTCAAATGGCTCTTCTAAGCTATCCATAGAGAAAAAGGCGGTTCAATCGCCACCTCCTCTTCTTCCTGCAAGTGAGCCCCTCTTGAATTATTAACCCTGGTTTTAATTGAAGTTGGTTTATGTGGAAAATGTTTTTCTATTAACGTCCGGTGACGAATATACTTGAAATTCTTGGTAATGTACTTGAAGAATTCTGCTGTTAGAATGGTGGTAAATTGCATGCTTAATAAGCTAGTTTTGTTAGTTTAGCTCGGTTGGCTTGTTGGCAGTATTGCATGCTATGTCGGTTAATAACTTCTATTATAGGGTGGTTCTTTGGGGTTCATGGAAGTCATACTTTGTATGGATATTGGATATTTCATAATGTCAAAGTGGGTTTTGATGCTTACCTTGGATAGATTTATTACCACGTAATTAGTTGATATGACTAGAGCGCATAGGTACAATTTCAATAAATCACTGATCAAGAAAGAGACTTCTTTTGTGAAGCACTTTTCCGCTGCTTGAGGGCCTACATCATAGATTTAATTGTTGATATTCATATGTGCTGCTATGTGTATATGCCACTACTTTCCTATTAGAGGAGGGGAAGAAATTATGTGTATATGTGATTACTTAGGATGTTGTGAACAACTTTCCGCAGTGAAGATGCGGTGCCTTATTCTCAGTGGCGTGGGAAGAAATTTGTTTCTTCTTTCTTTGAAAACACATGATATGTCCTCAACACCTACTATTCTGCAGGGAACTACACTAGTAATGGTTTTCTCAAAGTTTCTTGCAATGGGGGTTTGAATCAAATGCGTGCTGCGGTTCGTACTTGTTTTTATTCTTTCTCCAGTGTTGTTTATCTTTTACAACAACTTATTAACTCAGCTAATTGGGTGATTTCAGATCTGTGACATGGTGACGGTTGCTCGAATTTTGAACCTTACTTTGGTTGTTCCAGAGCTTGATAAGACATCCTTCTGGGCTGACCCTAGGTACTATGTTTAGAAACAATAAACTAGGGATCTCCTTCTCCCATTTTGTTTTTGAAAATTTAAACCTGAGGTATTTTACTTGCAGTAATTTTGAGGATATTTTTGATGTGAGACACTTCATTGATTCACTGAGAGATGAAGTTCGAATTGTCAAAAGGTTACCGAGAAAGTTTATCAGGAGATATGGTTACCAGCCACTACAAATGCCTCCTGTTAGCTGGTCAAGTGAAAAATACTACCTACAACAGGTCCGTATGCTTTAGGTTTATTTGTAATTTAATCTACAACATAGATATTTATTTGTGAGAGGAATTTATTGATCTTGTAAATCTGTAGCATGCTGATATGTCTTTGGCTTCATTTGGTGACTCTCCAAGCTTGTGCAAGTGTTTATAAATAACAGTTGCGTATATAGATGCTTTGATGTTAACACATCTCTAGCAAATTAGTACCAGTGGTCATGTTATTCTCCATGCTTATATATGATTTGCATGATTATGATTCATCAGTCAGAGTGCAAATGATCTGAGCTTAGTATCAATATGCTCGAGCTTCAATTGGTTGACTTCAGATCAATCTCAAGTCACTCTTGAGCTTAACCTTACGTAATAGCCTATTAACTTTTAAGCTAGGTCTGCCTGTATTGGATATAAATCCCAGTTCCAAGTTCCAACTACTTGGTATGGGTCAACTAAACACTTATATGTCATTCATCCCTTATCTAGAACCATATATTGCCACAAATCTTACCCTTCCTCGACACTGCTGAAATTTAATTTTAATTATCTGGTGTGTTTTCTTTGGGGTTGATGCAGGTAGGGTAGATGAAGTGTTTACGTCATCGGTATTAGAAAAAGTCAGAAATTTTCAGTACAAGGCACTAATTTGGGAGTGAGTCCTAGTTGTGTGCCTCATTAGTCATTCATGCTAGGCGGTGATGTTTTATAGATTTGACCTTTTTATGTATTTGCATGTGCAGTTCCTTAGTGGCAATTCCTGATTACAAACAAAATTTTCATAATCCACTTAAACGGAAAACTACCAGTGGTATATTAAATTCATCATCGACAACAATCTATTCAAACCATTAAAATTAGGCATGGAGTGTAGATTTATAACTTAGTTGAATAAAAAAGGACGAGATATGTAAGACTTTTTGAGTTTGCTTCCTTATTTGCCTGAACAACATGGTTGATGGCAGTATGTGAAGCCTTGTAGAGCTAGACCTATTATAAGGTTGGCGAGACACGAACTGTTTTTACGTTGCATCAGTACAAGCTTGAGATTTGACCCGAGGTATTTGCTTTCTGAGATTGAGGGTGCATGAATCATCTTCATTCTACTCTACTGAACAAGTTCTGATGGTGTTGATTCTACTATGCAGATTCTCTCTCTCTGTCTCTCCTCTCTCCACCCCTCCTTCTCTTCATTCTACTGAACAAGTTCTGATGGTGTTGATTCCACTTTGCAGATTCTGCCTCTGTTTAACAACCATAAGTTGATACATTTCAACAGAACAGATACACGGTTGGCAAACAATATGATCCCCCTTGATCTTCAGAAACTCAGGTGCCATGTCAATTTCCAGGCATTAAGATTTACTCCTCAGATAGAGGCTTTGGGACACAAATTGATTCATATTCTTCAAGGGAAAGGACCATTTATAGCATTGCATCTAAGATACGAGATGGATATGTTGGCTTTCTCAGGTTGCACGCATGGCTGCACGGAGGAAGAAGCTGAAGAGCTCAAACAATTGAGGTGATTTCACTTTATAGTACCCCCCCTCTTTCTCTCGGAGGTGTGTTCATATCGAGTTTTACCAGCTTGGAATATGGGTATTGCGGTTGACGACATGTGTAGATCCACTTGTGTGCATGAATTTTGAATGCATGTGCGTGCATCTTATATATATGCGTAGTAATATGTAATGTCATTCACTAAGATAGGTTCTACATAAATAGATTACTCCATTATATAATATATAATGTTTCTCAACTGCACTTTCTGTTCAGGTATGCATTTCCTTGGTGGAGGGAGAAAGACATAGTGTCTGAAAAGAGGAGATCACTAGGTCTATGCCCTCTTACGCCAGAGGAGGCCGCTTTAGTGCTGCAAGCATTAGATTTTGGCAAGGACATACAAATATATATTGCATCTGGTGAGATTTATGGCAGTGAAAGGAGACTTGCAGCGCTACGAGCTTCATTTCCACGGATTGTAAGTGATTACTACCTTGATCTTTCCAAGTTCTTAAATTTGTGACTTTGAAACGTTCAAATATGCTGAGAATTGTTGCACCCAAAATTTAATCATCATTGTAGACCGCTTAGTTCTGCCTAGTGTAGTAATGCCCGTTGAATATACATGGCTTTGGTGGCATGTACCTTGGTGATAAGGGTATGCATTTTGATGGGCATTAGCTGGTAAATAATTGGTTATTGGTTGAACAAAACAACCCACGTAAAAAATGAGGAAGCTGATTGATTATGAATTCATAATAATTCATTCATCATCTGGCACATGTTTATACTTGGGAGCCTTATTGAAGCCCGTCAATTGGCTGATAGGCATGGCTTGTATTCTCTTTTGTATATAACCACAGAACTCTCAATTTGAAATGCTTGCCTATTGATATTTATATTGTTGCATTTGATTTGTTTAATAACTCAGGTGTTTGTTTTAATTATCATCATTTAATATAAAGGTAAAGAAGGAAATGCTTCTGGATCCTGATGATTTGCGGCAATTTCAAAACCATTCATCCCAAATGGCTGCTTTGGACTTCATGGTTTCCATTGCCAGTAGTGTTTTCATTCCCACTTACGATGGCAACATGGCAAAGCTTGTGGAAGGTCACCGCAGGTACGTGTGATAAATTTCAGGAGGGATTCCCATTTCCTTGCAACAAGAATAAGCTAATATATACTACTGAATCTTGAAACAAACCCTGATAAGATCTCACGCAGGTATCTTGGGTTCAAAAAGACCCTCCAACTAGATCGGAGAAGGATTGTAGAACTGATTGATTTACATCAGAATGGGACACTTTCATGGGATGAGTTCTCAGGTGCTATGCGATTGACACATGAACGAAGGATGGGACAGCCTACCCGTCGCAGAGTTATTGCAGAGAAGCCCAAAGAAGAAGATTATTTTTATGCCAACCCTCATGAATGTTTCTGGGAGAGAACAAGTTGTGACGACTTATTAAGCACTGGAAATTCAACTCTGAATTTCCAGTGAGGCACGTGGAGAAACCATGGTGATTTGTTTGGAGAAGGGTCAAATGCTTAAACACATGATACCGAAAGAGATGTGTATAGTATTGGCTGAGAGGAGACCCGAAGAAAGTTCTAAATGTGCGTTGTTCATGCTTGACGAGCTTCGTAAGAAACGCCACGGCACAGCTGGGCTGAAAAAGAAGATGCAAGTCCTCTTTGATATCCATAGTTGTTTTTTCTTTAATATTATTAGTATATGATTCCACAGTTATCCATAAGAATGAAGCATCATTATTATTTATGATAGATTCGTGTAATTGTATCTAATTACGTACTTATGTACATGAAATATGCATGTAAAAATTAAAAATGACCTAATTTTAAGTTATTTTATCTTATTGTATTAAAGTTATGTTGATCGCAATTCAATTTGGTTATTGATATTTTTGAATAGCGAGTTGGGGAAGTGTGAAAAATATTACTCCTCCGTTTGCTATATTTGTCTGACTATATATATATATATATATATATATATATATATATATATATATATATCATGTCCCAACAGGCCAACACCTATACTTATCAGGCTATGGGCCCTTCTGACCTTAGCAAAGCTCAAAATAAACGATAAAACACCACCATTATTATTAGGATAAATTATTGGAACAATTACATATATTAGTATATTTTTAAAAATAATTACAAAAATCATACATTCATAAAATAATGGATTAATTACATATTGTAGTACATTTTTAGAAATAATTACAATAATGGTGCATATATAAAATAATTATAAAAATAATATACTTTTTTATATTTATTTACAATATTAGTGCAATTAGGATTCCTTAATTTATGGGATGATATAACAAATCTGGTGGGTTTTTTTTTTGAAACGCGTGAACCTTCTTTATTTTCCAACTCCCGTAACTTTTGTACTGGTATTTCTCTCTCTAAAATCTTCTTCTTCTTCTTCTTCTTCTTCTTCTTCTTCTATTGGTATTTCTAAAATCTATTGGTATTTCTTCATCTTCTGTTATTTCACAGCATTAATGAGAACACTATCAATTTAGATAGCCCCATCCACGTTGAAGACCACTTCATCGGTTTGTAGTGCTACTACTATTTCATTTTGTGTGTTTTCATTTACTGACTTTCCTATCATTCTTCTGCTGATATATTTTCTTTCCCACTTGTTTCTTCTAGCCCTTAATTTAAGGTGCATTGAACGTCTATATGGTAATTGTGGCGCCCCAAAATTAGGTATTCATCACCCATTTTGAGTCGCGGAGATCGTGGTACAAAATACAATCTACAAACTTAATTATATATATCGTAGGTGTAACATACGACAATACATAAAGCGAGAGTTCTAGTAGGAATATTGTCATTTAGACAATATCCATACTCAAGGAGTCATCATTACATTTATTGTCACACTATTTAATGTAGAATAGTGAGGACTACTAATCTTATCTTCGGGACCATCACTCTTTTTCCCAGGCTCGCGTCAAACTATATTCTCATTTCTGAGAGAAAACGGTGAAAGAAAGGGTGAAGCTCAACTAGCCCGAAGAAATATTATAACTAAGATAATGCGAATAAATTATCAATAGTCTTCAACAATGTTAAACCGATAAAATATAATGAGCAACCGGTTTAAGCTGCGGTGAATATCTGATCCATTAAAAAAGTCAAGTAGAAAATAAAGTCTACTATCTTTTAGGTTTTAAAAGGTTTTCATCAATTTTTATCATTAAGACTCGGTTTAATGAATAAACCACAATATCTAATCATCCTCGTACCCACGGTCAAGGATTTTCATCAAATCATCAATGGGTCACAATCTAGAATCACCCTGGTCATAATCATACCAAAAACTATCCATCATTTGCATTACGAGCCCACCGAGGACTTTTATCACATCATTTATAACAAGTCATGATTATCTTAGAATGATCCCTCAGTCATAATCATACTAAGTTCATCTATCTTGACGTAAGCGAAGATAGCATAATATAACATGAGGATGATGACAATGACATAATAATTCAATAAAACAAGTTCACGAATTAATTTATCTAGGAACGATAACATCCAAAGCTATCGACATGATCTTTGCTTTGTAGAGTAAAATTCAAGAATCTTGAGAAGAATATTTCCATGAAAGGATCTTTGGATGAAGCGCGAAATATCGAGGATATTCCACTAATTTCATGGAGTATAGAAGTTAAAGTTTTAACCAACTGGGTATAATAAAGAATGGAATAACAAAAGAAATCACCGTGCATGCGATAGGCCAGCAGGCGAGTTATTCCAACGAATAATAAATAACGGAACCCGGTCCCAAAAACGCATGCAGACGAGGATATTCAACAGAATAATAAAGAATGGAACCGGTCGGTGTAAAACACATGACGGGATGTTCCAACGAAGAATAATAATAAAAAGGCGGAACAGTCGGTGTAAAACACATGAACGAGGATGTTCCAATGAATAATAGAAGAATGTCACCAAGTATAGGAAAACCACGTATCTGAGGTTATTCCAGCAGAATAATAAGCAATGGAATAACAATGCGATTCTCTTCATGAATAAGAAAGAATAACACCTCTTACGAGTACAACAAATAATATTCCCTACCTTAGAAGAACTGAATATTAGAAAAGTGAAGTAGAAAATACTTTTCTTCTTTTCTCTATAGTTTCTCTCTCTAGAGTTTCGATTGAATTAAGTAAGAAATAATGAAGGAATGAGCTTTCTATTTATAGAAAAAAGCGAGGGTGGCTCTTTGTCTTATGAAGGGTCAAAATGACTCTTGGTAATATTGAAGAGACAACTCTTATTTCTTGAAAGGGTAATTAACCCTTGGAACAATCAAGAAAGGCGATTAACTCTTGATAATATTGAAGGGACAACTACTATTTGCGAAGGGGTAATTACTATTGACGAAGGTAAATACTATTGACGAAGGTAATTACTATTCACAAAGGTAATTACTATTCACAAAGGTAATTACTATTGACGAAGGTAATTACTATTGACGAAGGTAATTACTATTCACAAAGGTAATTACTATTCACAAAGGTAATTACTATTGACGAAGGGACTCTTAGATGATGACATATGGCCCCCTCCCCCCAATAAAATAATCAAACTTACCACAAACGTCTCATAACAGACTCTTTATATACATTAAGGACCACAAATCATTTTATTTTTAATCAACACATATTTAATCTTTCAACAATTATTAATCATTTATAACTTGTCGTCTCAATTAATAATTTAATACTATAACATATTATACAGATGATACGATGACAATAATTGAATCAATAATATAAGAGATATGATGCAGCAATTACTGTAGCAATAATTGAGCATAGCTGAGTGACTTCTCACGTAAGCATCAATAATCAATACCGTAGTGTCTTACAATGCGACCACGCGTATTCATCGTATGTACTTTACTACTAGGGTAGTTCAACAAAGTATCAACGGTAAAACCTCCTAGTTATTTTCATAAAATATTTTTGTCGTTTTTAACTTCGACAGTTCTTACATTAATGGGTCCACTGATGATTGTCGTAAATGCGAATATTTCCCGACAAAAGAATATTCCCCGACCAATCGAATATTATATAACAACTTGCATACTTTGCAAAAATTTTAAATACTACCCCAACTATAACATTATCTCAAATCCACACCTTAATATTCAAAAAAATATTTGAGAAATTTAAATCTTTATTTATAAAATCTGGGTCTCACGGTCTCCCTTCTTATGGAATTTTGCCCTCAAAATTTACGTCACATTACTGGTATGTTAAAGAGGTGAGCATACCTTGAATACCTTTATCGTTAAAATATTAAATTCATCTTCGCAATCCTACCAAAGATATTCATTAACAATTCATCTTTTTTACTACTGCCAAAGATATACTGTTGTAAAACCAATAATGTTGAGACGCAGACTTAATAGTATCACGACCACGAATTATCCATTACCTTCTTGGCCAAGGATATTCGTGTTTTCAATACTGATCATGATTATACCGAACAATCCTGGTCATAATCATACCAAGTCCATCTATCACGCGTGAGCCATGGATGACTTTCAACATAATATAAATATGAGGATCATGTCGATGATATAAAGAATCAATCAAATGAGATAAAGGATAAATATTAAACATTTATAATATAATTTATCTAGGATTCAAGAATATCCCCATGTTATCAATCACTTAATAATCTTATAATCTAATATCATTAATATTATAACAATATTTTAATCACATCTTAAATTTATAAACCATTTATTTCAATTGTTTACGCTTTACCATATAATGCATTTAATCATTCAAAAATGCCATACTCATAAGATATCGTCACCAATGATCAAATCCCTCATCAAAAAATATGCATATACTCTATATAGGATTCTCTAGCCATAAAATCCTATTTTTCAATTTTGTTACTTCACATAACATATTTAACTCATATGTTCGTAACCAAACTATTTTTATGAAAAATATCAAATCAGTTCCAAAAATATTTCTTTTCTGGGATTTAGCATAATATAGTCCCATAATGAAAATATATTTTTCTTGAAATTTTTAAAATTTAGTTACTATTTTTTCAAAAATCAATTTCTAATTAATTCCTTAAGAATTTTGCTACCTCAAGTTTAACTCCAGAAATTCCCAAATCTTGGCAGGACCTTACACATGTTAATGTGAGCCTCTAGTTTAAATTTCATGGTCATCGAAGTTATAGAACTCCAGTAATAGCATTTTTCGTCAAAAAAAAACTAAATATTGAAATGGTCATAACTTGTTCATTTTAAGTCAAAATGAGCTCATTTTTGGACAGGAGGTACTTTATAACATATATTTTCATGTCCCAAAAGGCCAGAATTTTTCACATAAATTTAGTAGCCGAAACAGCCCTTAAAAAGTTTCGGGCGTTAGCATTTTGTAATTTGCAGCTTTGGACTCTTTTGCTAAATTCAGGTCCACACGAAAATCTACGACACCTTTTCCGGTGATTCCACTTGGATAAGCTACAAAACTCATAGATCTAACTCTAGGACTTGACCACACTCAAAAATTCAAAATATAATAGGAGATATGATCAATTGAATTTCATGTTACGTTTTACCAAAATCGATTTTTCAACCCTTTGTGATTTCTAAGAAACTTTCATGTTTTCACATAATAACCAACATAACTCATCATAACACTTACTAATACTTCATATACCCATGATTTTCATTAGTCCAATGCTTTTATTATGACTTTCATCATAATCCTCAAATATGCAGATCCTTTTAGTTGAAGAAATATTTGAGGTTTAAGAAATGGGTTTTTTGTCTTTGGGTTGATACAAAATTCGATTTCATGCTCTAGGGTAGGCTAGAAATCTTCAAGAATACGTCAAGAAATTTATTAATGATAGAAATATCATTCAAAAGCGCTACTCTTATCCAAGACTTAGATAAAGACGTTACATTGATACCAACTGTGACTTCATCCTTTAACCTAGATAGCACCTCACAATGATACCTATCAACTTGTCATCGTCATTCACGGCGTCGCCTATAGAAAGTCCGGCTTGGTGCATTCCACATAAGGAAGTCAACAACGAAAGGATCGGGGCTCTTTACTTATGGCTTGATATAACGATGATTAACTTTAGGGTTTGGTTACTTTGAATTCAGTATAATGAGGTTGGTTAGGAATATGAAAGCTAACAACCTTACAAAAAGAATAATGAGTAGTTAATCAATTGTTTTCAAAAATTACCTCAAAGGCAAGTATTTTCAAAGAGATAAGATCGACGGAGTAGCGTGAAAGTGTTTATTTGAAACAACAAGATTAATAAGCGATTGGAGGTAACGAAGGTTTCTCCCAACGAAGTTTTAATAGATAAATCAAAGTCTAATTTTTCCGAGTCAAATTTAAACATTGAACACAACTAGGTAGAATAAAAGAGTGGGTAAAACTTGTATTGAATAAAGTATAGACTTATGATAATTTATAATTAATTTACCGTAATAACTTCGTTCGGGTTTTTCTAAACGCTTCTCGCTTAAATTACGAAGTTTGACTTTACTATAAGGTACATTCCACCCTTAAGTGCTTCTTCACATTCCCGATCCATGATTTGAATCATTATTCTCGATCCATATCGAATTCGGGTTGACCGTATGCATGGGGTAATTCGAATTCGATGTTGGGTTCTCCCAATTCTTTGTCCAAAAAGCAAAGTCCATTTCATCTATTTTGGCTTTATTGGATCGGACGTCTTTTTCTACACTATCAGCGCGTTGTAAACTTTTACCCATGCATCGTCTATTCTCCTTCGTTCGGTTGTTTCTTCTTTCGGTGATCTTTGATTTTTAAATTCTCGATTCCAACTTTAATATCTTACACCACCGCCAAAGCGTGATTTTGTTCGAGCATCACATATCGGGTAACCCAATTTTGAATTGTTGTATCCCTTTGTTCCACGATCGTTTGCCGTTCTTCAACTGTTGTATTTCTAGCTCACGAACACGATTTTGTAATTCTAAGTTTTGATCATAAACTTCTTCAACCAATTCTCCTCGGGTTCCTCTTCTTCCTCTCTTCTTCCTCACTCTCAACCGCTACTACCTGCAACTAGCTCGGGTGCAACAATTAGTTCTTCATTCACTACGTGGATATCTCTAATTTGTTATTCGTCTAACACTGCATTAACCTGATTAGTGATTAAAGGTGTCACAACGGCCACATTTAATCCATTGTGAATATTTTTAGCTGCCATTTTCAAACACCGCCACAACCTGAGGGTTAATTAATATATCAAATATTATCCCTATACTACGTGACCAATTAAATAACAAATAAACTTAGGTAGGTCATACTAGCGAAAGAATTCCCGTCTCTCCCTCCTAGTTCTTATCTCACATCTTAGCTTGGGGATCATATCCTAAGCTCGATACCAACCGTGGCGCCCCCAAAATTAGGTATTCATCACCCATTCGAGTCGCCGGATACATGGTACAAAATACAAATACAAACTTAATTATACATCTGTCGTGTAACATACGACAATACATAAACTGAGAGTTCTAGTAGGAATATTGTCATTTAGACAATATCCATACTCAAGGAGTCATCATTACATTTATTGTCACACTATTTAACAGAATAGTGAGGACTACTAATGCTATCTTCAGGACCATCACTCTTTTTCCCGACTCGTCCCAGCTATATTCTCATTTCCTGAAGAGAACAGTGAAAGAAAGGGTGAGCTCAACTAGCCCAGTAAGAAATATTATAACTAAGATAATGCAGAATAAATTATCAATAGTCTTCAACAATGTTAAACTGATAAAATATAATAGACAACGGTTTTAGCTGCGGCGTGAATATCTGATCCATTAAAAGAGTCAAGTAGAAAATAAAGTCTACTATCTTTTAGGTTTTAAAAGGTTTTCATCAATTTTTATCATTAAGACTCGGTTTAATGAATAAACCACAATATCTAATCATCATCCACATTACCACGGTCAAGGATTTTCATCAAATCATCAATGGTAAGCGACAATACCGAATCACCCCTGGTCATAATCATACCAAAAACTATCCATCAACGCATTACAGGGCCATCGAGGACTTTTATCACATCATTTATAACAAGTCATGATTATCTAGAATGATCCTGGTCATAATCATACTAAGTTCATCTATGCACGTAAGCCAAAGATAACATAATATAACATGAGGATGATGACAATGACATAATAATTCAATAAAACAAGTTCACGAATTAATTTATCTAGGAACCAATAACATCCAAAGCTATCAACATGATCTTTTCGCTTTGTAGAGTAAAATTCAAGAATCTTGAGAAGAATATTTCCATGAAAGGATCTTTGGATGAAGCATGAAATATCAAGGATATTCCACTAATTTCATGGAGTATAGAAGTTAAAGTTTTAACCAATTTGGGTATAATAAAGAATGGAATAACAAAAGAAATCACCATGCATGCGATAGGCCGCGCATGGCGAGTTATTCCAGCGAGAATAATAAATAACGGAACCGGTCCGGCGTAAAACGCATGCAGCGAGGATATTCAAGCAGAATAATAAAGAATGGAACCAGTCGGTGTAAAACACACGCATGCAGGATGTTCCAAATGAATAATAATAAAGAGCGGAACCGGTCAGGTGTAAAACACATGAGCAGGATGTTCCAACGAGAATAATGAAGAATGTCACCAAGTATAGGAAAAACCACGTATACAAAAGTTATTCCAAGCAGAATAATAAGCAATGGAATAACAAGCGTAAGACCCCAAATTTTTTTTAAATAAAAGGAATTTCCTTTATTTATTATTTTGAAATAGTAAGGGTTGATTTGATTAATGTGGATAGTTAGGGGTAAAATACGCAAATATTTCAAAATAAGCAAGTGGTTATAAAATATTCATTGTTGTCGGGGAATATTCGTTTGGTCGTGGAATATTAAATCTTGTCGGGGAATATTTAAATGCGACAAAATGCGTATATGTGGGCCCCATAACGGAAAGCGATTGGATGAGGAAAGCGACAAATATAAGTTGTTTAAAAATAACTTGGCGTAATTATTACCAATTATCTTTGTTGGAATACCCGGTGGTTAAAACACACTAATCTGGCGTTGTTGATAAGTAGCACACGGTATTGCATCGATTATTGATCCTTACGTGAAGGCCTTACTCAATAATTATTACGATAATTCTTATTCGATTATTTTATTTTATTGATTCAATAATTCTTTGCGTTGGTATTTTATATTATTCTTTGTTTCAATAATTGTCCGCATGATATTTCCCATTATCGGATCAATAATTCATATTATTTGAATAATATTATTAGATAACATTATTGGCAATGTCTAGAAAGTTACGTCTAAGGAGAGGTTTGGTCACTAATTGCGTGTGGCGCCCCCAAAATTAGGTATACATCACCCATCTTAGGTCGCCACTTACATGGTACGAAATTTAAATCAACTTATTAACATAGTACGTCGGTATAATACGACATAAAGCGTGAGTTTAAATACAAATATAAATCTACTAGATATTATACAAACTCAAACAAAAGTCCTCATTACAATTATTATCACTTTATTTCACAGAATAGTGAGGACTACTAATCTTATCTTGAGGACCATCACTCGTTTCCCAGGCTCGTCCCAAAATTATATTCTCATTTCACAAGAGAGAACGGTGAAAGAAAGGGTGAGCTCAACTAGCCCGAAGAAGAAATATTATGACTAAGATAATGCGAATAAATTATCAATAGTCTTCAACAATGTTAAAGCGATAAAATACAATGAGACAAACCGGTTTAAGCTGCGGTGAATATCATTCCATTAAAAAGTCAAGTAGAAAATAAAATCTACTATCTTTTATGATTTTAAAGGTTTTCATCATCTTTGTTATATTTGAGACTTCGCCTTTAATAAATAATCCACATCATCGAATCACCCCCGCACTACTGACCGAGGATATTCTTAAGTATCACGATCACAATTATTCTCGCCTCTACGGGCCAAGAATAGTTGTGTATTCATTAATGGTCATGATCAACAACAATTTGTCCATCAATGCACTACTACCCTTTCGAGGATTTTTAATCACATCATTTTGTAACATTACTACCATGATTACGTGAATAATCCTCGGTCATAATCATACCAAGTCCATCCATGCTCTACAGGTGCCACGAGATGACTTTAAAAAAATATATATATAAACATGAGGATGATGACAATGATATAAGAATTCAATAAAATAAGTTCAAGAATTATTTTATCCAGGAATTATTAACGTCCAAATTGTCAACATGATCTTTGCTTTGTAGAGTAAAATTCAAGAATGATCGGAAGAATATTTCAGTGAAAGATCTTTGGATGAAACATAAATATCGAGGATATTCTACTAATTTCATGGAGTATAGAAGTCAAAGTTTTAACCAATTTGGGTATAATAAAGAATGGAATAACAAAAGAAATCACCGTGCATGCGGTACTTGCGCAGACGAGAGTTATTCAACAGAATAATAATAACGGAACCGGTCGGTGAAATTCACACCAAGCGAGGATGTTCAACAGAATAATAAAGATGGAACCGAGATCCGGTGTAAAAAACACATGATAGGATATTCCAGCAGAATGATAAAGAGCGGAACCGGTCAAGGTGTAAAACACATGCAGACGAGGATGTTCCAACAGAATAATAAAAAAGCGGAACCGGTCAAGGTGTAAAAAACACATGATGAGGATGTTCCAATGAGAATAATAGAAGAATGTCACCAAAGTATAGGTAAAAGCCAGCGTATCTGAGTTATTCAATGAGAATAAATAAGCAATGGAATAACATAAGGATTTCACCAAGTATAGGTATGTCAGCGTGATATCTGAGGTTATGTATAGGGTATGCCACTTTTACAAGAGTTATTCAATGTAAGAATAATAGTGAATGGAATAATGAAGTTCTCTTCAAGAAGAAAGAATAACACCCCTTACTAGTAAAAAGAACCTGAATATAGAAGTAGTGAAGTAGCGAGAATACTCTTCTTCTTTCTATAACTTTCTCTATAAACCTCTCTCTATAATTTTCTCTACAGAGTTTCAATGAATTCGTAAGAAAATAATGAAGGAATGAGCTTTATTTATAGGAAAATGGAATGCATAGTAATTAATCCATGAGCAGTACAGATTGATTTACTTTAATCGACGGTCCATATTTAAAGAAAAATCTTTTAAATAAAATATAATATATTCTATTTATATAAAAACATTTTACTATGCGCAAAACACTATGCAATACTATGCAAAAACACTACGCAAAACACTATGCAATACTATGCATAATAAAATATAATATATTCTATTTATAGAATAACTTTAATAAAGTATTCTATTTTATATAAAAAGATGTTTGAATAAAACAAAACGTCATTATCATTATAATAATTCATATTATTAATAAATGATAATGGAATCAAAGCGAGTGACTTCTCACATAAGCATCGATAATCAATACCTGGTATACTCTTACGCAACAACCACGATTATTCTTTTACTTTACTACTAGAGTAGTTCAACGATAAGAACGGTAAAACTTCCATGCAGTTATTTCAATAAAATATTTTTGTCTTTTTCTCAATCCAACAATAATTACATTTGTAGGGTCCACCAATGATTGAAGCGGGTTATACGAATATTCCTGCTAAACCGAATATTCCCACCAATCGAATATAATATAACCACTTGCATACTTTGCAAAATTTATAAATATTACCCACAACTATAACATTATATCAAATTATTCCATAATATTCAAAAATAATATTTATAGAAAATTCATCTTTATTTATTAAAAGTGAGGGTCTTACATTCTTGGCGCAAGAAGAGAGAGATCCTTATTGAAAGCCCCTCTTTCACAGGAAGCGCACTGGTTGTCATAATTGTGATTCTGTAATATTATTTGGGAATAATTAATTATTGATTTATATGATAAGAAAATATTTATTTGATATGGATATAAATGATGGATTTATTTATTATATGTGGTTATAATTGAAGGATTTAATGTTGAGGTGTTTTATCAGTATTTTTGTCGGAATGGAGGTATTAAAAATCAAATCAGTATTTTTACGATATATTGCGTGAGTTATAATTTTTAATCGTAGATTGGATCGTTGCGATTTTTGGATATGTTATACATATATAAGTTGAGTATATGTCTACAAATTTTGAACCGTTAAAATGAGCGAATGATTTGTTATAAATTTTAAGAGGTGTTTGATTAGGAAAGTAGGGTTATAATTGATTTTGGTGGAAAATTCTAGAATTGAGTGGGCCCCACTTGTGGTTGGTGAAAAAATGTGCTGAATTTTATTTCAAATGTGGTGGGTGGCAATAGTAGCGAGTAAAGCCATCAAGTAGTGGTCGAAGTCGCTGCTTGGTACGGCTAACATTTTCCTATAAATGAGGGCTAAGTTAGAATTGAAAATCACACCGAAACAAAGTTTTCTCTCTTTCTCTCTCTATATTATTGAGCGTATTTTGTGAGTATTTAGATACTTTGAGAGTTCTTTATTCAATTACAAATTTCATTACGCATCACTTAGATCTTTCCTTCCGGAAATCTTGATTCTTTGAGGTAAGGGATGTTATTTTCTTCTCAAATGATATTATTTCTTCAATATCATTATCTTTGAAATATTGGTTGGAACTTTTTATCAAATTTGGAACTTTTTCATGTATGGGGTTACTATTCATGAGTTCTTATTCACGATTTACTATTCATGAGTTCTTATTCACGATTCTTATTCACGAGTACTATTCGTAAGAAGCGTGAAAATGTTTTTGTGGAATTTCATCTTTTGGTGTAAGAGTTCTTATTCACGATATCGGCATTATTCACGTATCAAGACTATTCACGATATCTATGCACTATTCATCGAAAAATAAAATTTCTTCTTTTCGTCCAAAATATCTATATTCGGATACTAGCTTTGATTGTATCCGTGTTTTGATCATTCTTGAATTTTACACCACTATGATTATTTTGAGGTATTTTGAACATGGATAAAACAAAGTACGAATCCTTAATCCTTAATCCTTGTCATTTTGTTTCAATCTTTGGATTCGTTTCTTTAAAAATATTTTTCATCATCCTCGGTCTTAAATGATGATATTATTGAATATCTTTGGCTTTCGTAGTGCAAAGATGAATGATTCTGAAGAATATCTTTGGCACAGTAGTCTAAAAAGATGAGCAGTGTTTAAATGAACATGACTAATGATGAATATCTTTGGCACAGTAGTGCAAAGATGAATATTTGATTCCAGATGTTTATGGATTGTTGTTACTGGGGATAAAAGATAGGCGATGAACTTTTAAATTCATACATAGAAGATAGTAGTTTGGATTCTCTACTTAACTCTTCTAATGAATTATTATTTCATTGCGAATATTGATTTAAAATTTGTTGTCTATTGATTCTATTAAATTTTTCCTGTTGAAGACTAACGATAATTTGTTGTATATTATCTTAGTCATAATATTCTTTTCTTGAGCTAGTTGAGCTCACCCTTTTCCTTTTGTTCCATTCTTCTCGTGGGAGGCGAGAATATAGCGAGTACGAAAGTCTGGGGTATGGAATGAAGGTTTTAGAAAGGATTGTTTAGTAGTCCTCACCATTTTTGTAAAATAATGTATCAATAAATGTGATGAGGATTTATTTGACTATAGATATTGTCAGAAGATAATATTTGTATTTAAACTCACAGCTTTCTTTTGTTGTAATAATAAAGTTGTAGTTGTTTACGTACCATGTATTGACAACTCGGAATGGGTGATGTATACCTATTTTTGGGGGCGTCACAACAATGATTCTCTTCATGAATAAGAAAGAATAACACTCCTTACGAGTACAACAAATAATATTCCTACCTTAGAAGAATGAATATTGGAAAAGTGAAGTAGCAAAATACTTTTCTTCTTTCTCTCTATAGTTTCTCTCTCTAGAGTTTCAAATTGAATTCGTAAGAAATAATGAAGGAATGAGCTTTTATTTATAGAAAAACCGAGGGTGGCTCTTGGTCTTATGAAGGGTCAAAATGACTCTTGGTAATATTGAAGAGACAACTACTATTTGCGAAGGGGTAATTAACCCTTGGAACAAGAAGAGGCGATTAACTCTTGGTAATATTGAAAGGACAACTACTATTTGCGAAGGGGTAATTTATCTTATTGGCGAAGGTAAATACTATTGACGAAGGTAATTACTATTCACAAAGGTAATTACTATTCACAAAGGTAATTACTATTGACGAAGGTAATTACTATTGACGAAGGTAATTACTATTCACAAAGGTAATTACTATTCACAAAGGTAATTACTATTGACGAAGGGACTCTTAGATGATGACATATGGCCCCCCCATAAAATAATCAAACTTACCACAAACGTCTCATAATGAGACTCTTTATATACATCAAGGACCACAAATCATTTTATTTTTAATCAACACATATTTAATCTTTCAACAATTATTAATCATTTATAACTTGTCGTCTCAATTAATAATTTAATACTATAACATATTATACAGATGATACGGTGACAATAATTGAATCAATAATATAAGAGATATGATCACGCAATTCTTGTAGCAATAATTGAGCATGGTGAGTGACTTCTCACGTAAGCATCAATAATCAATCTGAGTGTGCTCTTATGCAACCACACGACATTGTACTTTTACTACCGGGTAGTTCAATTTGTATCAATGGTAAAACCTCCGTAGTTATTTTCATAAAATATTTTTGTCGTTTTCTAACTACTACAGTTCTTCTGTTGTGGGTCCACCAATGATTGTGTCGTCGTACGAATATTCTCCGACAAAAAGAATACTCCCCGACCAATCGAATATTATATAACAACTTGCATACTTTGCAAAATTTTCAAATACTACCCCCAACTATAACATTATCTCAAATCCACACCTTAATATTCAAAAAAAAATATTTCGAGAAATTTAAATCTTTATTTATAAAATATGGGGTCTCACAGTGATCATGGCCTGAACGTCTATATTTTTTTTAATCTCTATGATTGGGTTATTTGTGATAGACATTATTTAACAGCATAATATTTGCTAAAGTGGATAATTATTTTCAAATTGTTTAGGCTCTTAATGTAAGACCCCGAAATTTTTTTAAATAAAAAGGAATTTCCTTTATTTATTATTTTGAAATAGTAAGGGTTGATTTGATTAATGTGGATAGTTAAGGGTTAAATACGCAAATATTTCAAAATAAGCAAGTGGTTATAAAATATTCATTTTGTCGGGAATATCGTTTGGTCGTGGAATATTTCATCATTTGTCAGGAGAATATTAAATGACGGCGCTTGACCATGTGTGGGCCCCATAACTGAAAGCGATTAGATGAAGAAAGCGACAAATATAAGTTAGTTAAAAATAACAGGCGTAGTTATTCTGCAGATTAATACTTATGGAATACCCGTTGGTTAAAATACTCTGAATACGGCGTCGTTTACTGATATTACCTGAGATAATACTGATTGTTGAATTATTGATCCTTACGTAAGAAGGCACTACTCAATAATTTTCACGGTGAGTTCTTGTTCAATATTTTATTTTATTGATTGATAATTCTTTGCGTTGATATTTTATATTATTGTTGTTGATAATCACACGCGCATTATCTCCATTATCGGATCAATAATTCATATTATTTGAATAATATTATTAGATAGCATTATTGGCAATGTCTAGAAAGTTACATCAAGGAGAGGTTTGGTCAACTAATTGCTTGCCAAGAAGAGGAGAAATCCTTATCGAAAGCCCCTCTTTCCAGGGAACTTTGGTTCATCATAATTGTGATTACGTAATATTATTTGTGAATAATTAATTATTGATTCATATGATAAAGAAATATTTATTTTATGTGGATATAAATGATGGACTTATTTATGTGGTTATAAATGAAGAAATTATTGTTGAGGTGTTTTATCAAGATTTTATCGATTGGAGGTATTAAAAATTAAATCGGGGTTTTGAGATATATTGCGGGGTTATAATTTTTAATCCGACCAGTTGGATTGTGGTAATTTTTGGGTATGTTATACATACATAAGTTGAGTATATGTCCACAAATTTTGAACCGTTAAAATGCACGAATGATTTGTTATGAATTTTAAGAGGTGTCTCGATTAGGAAATTAGGGTTATAATTGATTTTGGTGGAAAATTCTAAAATTGAGTGGGCCCCACTTGTGGTTGGTGAAGAAATGTGCTGAATTTTATTTCAAATGTGGTGGGTGGCAATAGTAGCGAGTAAAGCCATCGGTGTTGAGTCAAGTCTGCTTGACGGGCTAACATTTTCCTATAAATAGAGGGCTAAGTTAGAATTGAAAATCACACACGAGAAATAAAGTTTTCTCTTTCTCTCTATATTATTGAGCGTATTTTGTGAGTATTTAGATACTTTGAGAGTTCTTTTGTTCAAGACAAGTTTCATTCAAAGATCACTTCAGACCTTTCCTTCCTACAAATCTTGATTCTTTGAGGTAAGGGATATTATTTTTTTTCGTAATGATATTATTTCTTCAATATCATTATCTTTGAAATGTTGATCGAAGTTTTTATCAAATTTGGAACTTTTCATATCGGGGTTACTATTCATGAGTTACTATTCACGAGTTACTATTCATGAGTTATTATTCACGAGTTTCTTATTCACGAGTACTATTCATGAAGCGTGAAGATGTTTTTGTGGAATTTCTATCTTTTGGTGTCTGATTCTTATTCACGTATCAAGACTTTATTCACGATATCTGACTATTCACGATATCTGACACTATTCACCGGAAAAATAAAATTTCTTCTTTTCGTCCAAAATATCTATTCGGATACTAGCTTGATTGTATCCATGTTTTGATCATTCTTGAATTTTACACCACTATGATTATTTTTGAGGTATTGTTGGACATGGATAAAACAAAAGTACGAATCCTTAATCCTTAATCCTTGTCATTTTGTTTCACTTTGGATTCGTTCTTTAAAAATATTTTTCATCATCCTCGGATCTTAAATGATGATATTATTGAATATCTTTGGCATGTAGTGCAAAGATGAATGATTTGAAGAATATCTTTGGCCTGTAGTGCAAAGATGATGTGTTTAAATGAACATACGCCGATCGATGAATATCTTTGGCCTTTAGTGCAAAGATGAGCAGATGTTGAGATGAACATGACCGATTGATGAATATCTTTGGGCTCAGTGCAAAGATGAATATTTGATTTGAGATGAATATTGATTGATGTTACAGGATAAAATATTGATGATGGATCGTTAAATTCATAGATTATAGTAGATTTCATTCTCACGTAACTCTTCTATGAATTATTATTTCATTGCGAATATTGATCCGAAACTTGTTTGTCTATTGTATTCTATCGATTTTTCCTGTTAGAGACTAACGATAATTTGTTGTATATTATCTTAGTCATAATATTCTTTATTGGGCTAGATTGAGCTCACCCTTTTCCTTGTTGTTCCATTTTTTTTCTTCTCGGGAGGCGAGAATGTGGCGATAGTCTTAGTCGGGGTATGGAATGAAGGTTCTAGAGAGAGTTGTTTAGTAGTCCTCACCATTTTGTAAAATAATGTATCAATAAATGTGATGAGGATTTATTTGAGTATAGATATTGTCTAGAAGATAATATTTGTATTTAAACTCATTAAGATATATTGTCGTATTTCACACGACATTTGTATTATTGAAGTTGTAGTTTGCTTCTTGTACCATGTATTTGGCGACTCGAGAATGGGTGTGTGTATACCTATTTTGGGGCGTCACAGTTAGTATCGAGCTTAGGGATATGATCTCTGGCGGAGATCGGGAAATAGAACTAGGAGGGAGAGACGAGTAAATCCTTCGCCTTAAAGTGTGTCCTACCTAAGCTTATTTGTTAGTTGGTCAAGATATAGGGATATTATGTGATATATTGATTTCCTTAATTAACCCTTGTTTTATGACGAGATTTGAGAATGTCAATCGAGAATATTAATGATGGAGTAAATGAGGACCGTGGAGATGCAGATTTTACAAACGAGAGAGAGCGTCAACAAAGTTGGCAATGTTCCTCCGTGAACAACACCACCGAAGCGAGATGATGAACGAGGGATGTTTAGAAGCTTTTTGCAGATTCATGCAAAATCGACGAGGAGACTTCGTGTTCAAAAATGAGGAGGAAATGATAGTAATTCACGGGTTGTCACAAACCAAGCGATTCAAAGAGTTGGGACCACGAGAATTTAAGGAAAGCGAGATCCGATCATGTGGCGGAAACATGGGTCAAACAAATTACCAAGATATTCGATGTCTTGGGATGCACGGAGAACGAAGGTTCCATTCGCCACATTTATGTTAGTGGCGAAAGGCAGACTCTCGGTGGGAGTCTCGTGAAGCGTATCCATCAATCCACCGCACTCAAAGATGTCTTGGGAGACGTTTGAGAGACTATTTAATGACAAATACTTTCACGAAAGTGTTCGTCATATAAAGGAAGTGGAGTTCATCAGATTAGAACAAAACAACATGGCGGTGTCTCGAAGACGAGGCAAAGTTTGCAGAGTTATCCAGTTTGCACCTCATTTGGTGGAGAATGAGGAGCGTATGACGCGGATGTTTCTTAGAGGTTTGAAACCCTAAGATACGTCGATTATCTCATTTTCATAAACTTTCTCTTTATTCGAGATGTTGTAAATGAGGCTCAATTATTAGAGCGAGATAACGAGTACGGCCAACCGAGGGACCATAACCGAGGATCGTACTCAGCGGAATAATGATAAACTGCGGAGAAAAAGAAATGATTTTACGAAATGGTAACCACTGGGGTAATCGTGAGTCGTGAAAAGCAGAGATGAAGCGAGTCGGGAGGAGATTTTAAAAGAGGAGATTTAACAACGACTATGTGAAGGCGGCGGTCTTTAAGAAAGAATCGGGTTCTAAGGGAGGAGAAACGACCACCCATTCATATGCTACAAATGCGAAAAGAGGACATATCGGCCCAAAGCGCCCACAACCGTTCAAGGTATGCTATAGTTGTGGAAAGGAAGGACATATCGCTTCGAGATTATCAGTGCAGAGCGAAACCTAGTTCAATGGGGACGGTGACTCAAAAAATCATCCCGAGAAAAGTCAAAGTCAATGATTCCGGGAAGAAAGCGTTTGTTGTGGATGGTCATAATCGAGGAACCCAAACGAGGTGATCACGGGTAAGCTATTTATAAATTCTTGCGAAGTTTATACCTTACTTGATCTTGGGTGTTACCCATTCATTTATCTCTCTGCGTGTGCTCAACGTTTAAACTTGACTCAGGAGAAATTAGACTTTGACCTATCTCGTGGAAACTCCGTTAGGAGAAACTTTCATCACATCCATTGTTTATAAATCTTGTTTGATTCAAGTTGGCACCATCACCTTACACATTGACCTTATCTCTTTAAAGATACTTGCTTTTGATGTGATTTTAGGGATTGATTGGTTAACTACTCATCATGCCAAAATTGATTGTTTTCGTAAGGTTGTTAGTTTTCATATTCCTAACCAACTGTGTCATGCAATTCAAGCAACTAAACCATTAAAATCAATCACTATCATATCTAATCATAAAGCTATTCGTTTATTGAAAAGCGGATGTCAAGCTTTCTTATCCCATGTTATGGATTTGAATAAAGACACGTCAAATTTGAATAATATTCTGTTGTTATTGACTTACGACGTATTTCTAGAAGAACTTCCGGTCCCACCCCGTAGCGTGAAGTTGAATTCTTTATTGATCTTGAACACGGTACAAAGCCCATTTCTAAAACCCCATATCGAATGGCTCTATTGAACTTCAGAGTTAAAGGTCCAACTACGAGGAATTGTTGGACATCGGTTTCATAAATCCCTAAGTACATCTCCTTGGGGTGCTCCTGTTTTATTTGTAAAGAAGAAAGGCGGGAGTATGCGACTTTGTATTGACTATGGGAATTGAACCATGTCACCATCAAGAATAGGTATCCTCACCTCGTATTGATGACTTGTTTGACCCGATTCTGAGGGCACAATTCTTTTCAAAAATCGATCTTCGATTCGGATATCATCATTTGAAGATTAAAAGCGAGGATATTCCAAAAGGCGCCTTGAGAACTCCTCGGTATGGGCATTATGAATTCTTAGTTATGTCTTTTCGGACTAACGAATGCTCCTCGCGGCTTTCATGGATATGATGAACCGAGTATTCGGGAATATTTGGATCGATTCGTTGTTGTCTTTATTGATGACATCCTTATATATTCCAAAAGTCGTGAAGATCATGAGCACCATTTGAAATTTGGTACTCAAAGGATCGTGAAAACCAACTATATGCCAAATTGAAGAAATGCGAGTTCGGCGAGAAGTAGCCTTTCTTGGGCATGTGGTGTCAAAACATGGAGTATCTGTTGATCCGTGAAGATTGAAGCAATACAAAGTTGAGAAGCAACCAAGTTTCGATGATGAAGACGTAGCTTTTTGGGCTTATTTGGTTATTATCGGAGATTCGTGGAAGGTTTTCTCGAATTGCTACTCCATTAACTTCAATTTAACTTCGGAAGGATACAAAATTCGTTTGGAATGAAGAATGCGAGAAGAGTTTCCAAGAGCTTAAGAAGAGACTTATTTTTATTTTGTTCTAACAATACCATCCGGTTCGGATGGATTTGTTATTTACAACGATGCTTTGAGCAAAGGTTAGGATGTGTTCTCATGCAACGTGGGAAAGTCATAGCCTTTATGCCTCGCGACAACTTTCTGAGTATGAGAGGAATTATCCTACTCATGATCTAGAGTTAGCGGTGATCGTTGCCGCCGCTTAAAGATATGGAGGCACTATCTATATGGGGAGAAAGTGGAGATATATTCGGATCATAAAAGCCTTAAATATTTCTTCACAAAAAGAACTCAACATCGCGGCATGACGTTGGCTCGAGCTATTGAAAGACTACGACCACACTATTCAATACCATCCCGGTAAAGGCGAACGTGGTAGCCGACGCATTGAGTAGAAGATCATATCACGAGGAACGAAAAGCGATGATGTCAAGTATCGATAGAGCCAACTTTAATAGAAAAGTTAAGGTTGCTCGAGCCACCGAAGGCGGAAATGACACGTATGAAGAAGAAAGTACAAGAAGGAGCTATTCCTAAGCGAGAATTGATGAAGAAGGAATACTTGAGTCCACTCTAGACTTTTGTTCCTAACGACTCGATTTGAAGTACAAGATTATGATGGAGACACACAATACACCATTTGCAATCCATCACGGAAGTACTAAAATGTATCGTGATCTTGACATACATTTTGGTGGAATAATATGAAGAGAGAGATTGCAAAATTTATCTCGATGTGTTTAACTTCAGCTTAACGTAAAAGGCGGAGCATCTAGTACCTAAGGGTCCGTTGCAACCACTTGAGATTCCGGAATGGAAGTGGGAACACATTACCATGGATTTCGTTACGGGTCTTCCTACGGTTTCTCAAGGCATCAATGCTATTTAGGTTATTGTTGATAGATTAACCAAGTCGCTTTCATTTTTCTTGCCGATACGGAGACTTATTCCTTGAACGTCTTGCTAGTATGTATACGTAAATGAGATCGTGAGGTTGCATGGCATACGCTCAGTATCCATAGTTTTGGATCGTGACCCAAGATTCACTTCAAGATTTTGGGTTAGCTTGCAAAAAGCTATGGGCACGGATTTGCGATTTAGTTCGACATACCATCCCCAAACCAGATGGACAATCAGAGAAGACTATTCAAACTCTTGAAGATTTATTAAGACTCGTGTCCTAGACTTCAGGGCGTTGGGATAAGTATTTACCATTGGTGGAATTCTCCTACAACAACAGTTATCGAGCAAGTATAGGTGTGGCTCCATTGAAGCATTATATGGGACGAAAATGTCGTTCTCCAATATGTTGGGATGAGGTGGGTGAAGCAACATTGTTGGGACCCGAAAGTTAGTACATATGACTACCTAGAAAAGATCCAAATGATTCGATAACGTATACAAAGCGGCACAAGATCGACAAAAGAGTTATGCGGATCTTCATCGAAAGGACGTAGAATTTAATGTAGGGGATCATGTATTGTCATGGGTTGCTCCATGGAAGGGAGTTACAAGATTTGGGAAGAGAGGAAAGCTCAATCCACGATTTATTGGTCCATTTCAAATTCTTGACCGAGTAGGAAATGTAGCCTATAGACTTGCGTTACCTCCGAAAGTATTCTCGTGTTCATAATGTGTTTCACATATCGTATTTCGTAAATATGTGAAAGACCCGAACCACGTTATTGAGTTAGAACCGGACGAGAGATAGTCAAGACTTAACGTATGAGGAGGTACTTGTCAAGATCTTGGATAGGAAGGAGCATGTCCTACGCGCAGAAAAGGTCATACCACAAGTTAAAGTTTTGTGGAGGAATCATGCTATAGAGGAAATGACACAGGAATTGGAAACGGAAATGAAAGCGAGGTATCCTCATCTTTTCGAAACACACCAGTCGTGACGTCAATTTCGAGGACGAAATTTCATAAGGAGGGAGGTTGTAAGACCTCAAATTTTTTAAATAAAAGGAATTTCCTTTATTTATTATTTTGAAATAGTAAGGGTTGATTTGATTAATGTGGATAGTTAAGGGTTAAATAGGCAAATATTTCAAAATAAGCAAGTGGTTATAAAATATTCATTTTGTTGGGAATATTCGTTTGGTCGTGGAATATTAAATGATCGGGGAATATGAATATTCGACGATTTAATGAGTACATGTGTGTGGGCCCCATGTGAAAGCGATTGGATGAAGAAAACGACAAATATAAGTTGGTTAAAAATAACGCAGGCGTAGTTATTCAAGTATTACTTATTGGAATACCCGGTGGTTAAAATACGATGAATACGCGTGGTTGCACAAAGAAGACACTTGCGGTATTGCATGAAGATTGTTGAATTATTGATCCTTACGTAAGAAGGCACTACTCAATAATTTTCACAAGATTCTATCATTCAATATTTTATTTTATTGATTCAATAATTGCTGCGTTGATATTTTATATTATTGTTGTTCAATAATTGTCACCGCATTATTATCTCCATTATCGGATCAATAATTCATATTATTTGAATAATATTATTAGATAGCATTATTGGCAATGTCTAGAAAGTTACATCGAGGAGAGGTTTGGTCAACTAATTCGCGCCAAGAAGGAGAAATCCTTATCGGAAAGCCCCCCTTTCCGGAACTACCGTGGTTGTCATAATTGTGATTACGTAATATTATTTGTGAATAATTAATTATTGATTCATATGATAAAGAAATATTTATTTTATGTGGATATAAATGATGGACTTATTTATGTGGTTATAAATGAAGAAATTGTTGTTGAGGTGTTTTATCAGTATTTTATCAGATTGAAGGTATTAAAAATTAAATCAAGGGTTTTGAGATATATTGCGGGGGTTATAATTTTTAATCCGACCGTTGGATTGTGGTAATTTTTGGGTATGTTATACATACATAAGTTGAGTATATGTCCACAAATTTTGAACCGTTAAAAATGCACGAATGATTTGTTATGAATTTTAAGAGGGTGTCGATTCGGAAATTAGGGTTATAATTGATTTTGGTGGAAAATTCTAGAATTGAGTGGGCCCCACTTGTGGTTGGTGAAGAAATGTGCTGAATTTTATTTCAAATGTGGTGGGTGGCAATAGTAGCAAGTAAAGCCATCAGGTAGCAGGTCAAGTCTACTTTACGGCTAACATTTTCCTATAAATAGAGGGCTAAGTTAGAATTGAAAATCACACCGTAAACAAAGTTTTTCTCTTCTCTCTCTATATTATTGAGCGATTTTGTGAGTATTTAGATACTTTGAGAGTTCTTTGTTCAAAGATAAGTTTCATTCAAAGATCACTTTGACCTTTCCTTCCAAGTAATCGATTCTTTGAGGTAAGGGATATTATTTTTTTCGTAATGATGATATTATTTCTTCAATATCATTATCTTTGAAATGTTGATCTGAAGTTTTTATCAAATTTGGAACTTTTTCACGTATCGGGGTTCTTATTCATGAGTTTCTTATTCACGAGTTACTATTCATGAGTTACTATTCACGAGTTCTTATTCACGAGTACTATTCATTAAAGCGTGAAGATGTTTTGTGGAATTTCTATCTTTTTGGTGTGAGTTACTATTCACGATACGGCATTATTCGACGATACTGCACTATTCACGATATCTGACTATTCATCGAAAAATAAAATTTCTTCTTTTCGTCTCAAAATATCTATTCGGATACTAGCTTTGATCAGATCCATGTTTTGATCATTCTTGAATTTTACACCACTATGATTATTTTTGAGGTATTGTTGGACATGGATAAAACAAAGTACGAATCCTTAATCCTTAATCCTTGTCATTTTGTTTCATTGGATTCGTTCTTTAAAAAATATTTTCATCATCCTCGCCTTAAATGATGATATTATTGAATATCTTTGGCATGTAGTGCAAAGATGAATGATTTCAAGAATATCTTTGGCTGTAGTGCAAAGATGAACAGTGTTTAAATGAACATGACCGATCGATGAATATCTTTGGCCTTTAGTGCAAAAAGATGAGCAGATGTTGAGATGAACATGACCGATTGATGAATATCTTTGGCCCTGTAGTGCAAAGATGAATATTTGATTTGAGATGAATATTGATTGATGTTACTGAGGATAAAATATTGATGTTAGATCGTTAAATTCATAGATTATAGTAGATTTCATTCTCTACGTAACTCTTCTATGAATTATTATTTCATTGCGAATATTGATCCGAAACTTGTTGCTCATTGTATTCTATCGATTTTTCCTCGTTAGAGACTAACGATAATTTGTTGTATATTATCTTAGTCATAATATTCTTTATCGGGCTAGTTGAGCTCACCCTTTTCCTTGTTGTTCCATTTTTTCTTCTCGGGAGGCGAGAATGTAGCGAAAGTACTTAGTCGGGGTATGGAATGAAGGTTCTAGAGAGAGTTGTTTAGTAGTCCTCACCATTTTTGTAAAATAATGTATCAATAAATGTGATGAGGATTTATTTGAGTATAGATATTATCTGAAGATAATATTTGTATTTAAACTCACGATATATATTATCGTATTTCACACGACATTTGTATTATGAAGTTGTAGTTTTTTCTTTGTACCATGTATTTGGCTTAATTCGAATGGGTGTTGTGTATACCTATTTTGGGGGCGTCACACTTAACATATCTAGTCTGCTTTTGAATGATCATGATTGTTTCATCTTCATTTTGCCATTTTACTTCTGCATCATATATTGACATAAGACTAATTTCTGGGGGCTTGATGTAATGCTTACGTTGTAGCTACGTCAAGCAATAAAAAATAGATACTATCATATAACTGTTTGGTTACTTCTGCATTATGTTTTGGTTACTGTTAGTTTGAGATTCGGATACCATTTTTGTTATCTTGATTTGGTATTTTAGTTACTTTTTTATGTTGTTATGGTTACTATGTATTTGCTTAGTATACATGGTTGACTAAACTGATTTTGGTGTACATGTTGTTTATGTATTGGTTACCATTAAAACATGTTTTGGTTACTATCATATAAATATTTGGTTACTTCCTTAGTAAATTTTTTGTTACTGTTAGTTTCTGATTTGGATTCCATTTTTGTTTCCTTGAGTTGGGATTTTGGTTACTGCTTTTTGTTATTCTGGATACCATATATTTACTTAGTATATATGGGTTGATTTAACTTTGTTTGGTCTATATGTTGTTTATGTATTGGTTACCATTAATATATGTTTTGGTTACTAACATATAACTGTTTGGTTACTTCATTAGTATATTTTTTATTACTGTTAGCTTATGATTTGGATACCATTCTTTTTCCCTCAATTGAGATTTTGGTTACTTTTATATGTTATTTTGGTTACAATGTATTTGCTTGGTAAACTGTTTATGATATAAATATTGTTTATATCTGATTACTAATGACTGTGTAAATCTGATTTTGTTTATTTGCAGTTATGGAATCTTTACTATGAGGAATGCAATAGAAAATTCATTGGAAAAATTATATATTGGTGTGACATGGAAGTCCCCGACATTATTACCAAGAAATTAAATTGAACCCAAGACAGTTGAAGAAGTTTAAGGCATCATTAGTTTGTGGATGTATTATTTTTATAAATAATAAATCCAAGTTATAATAAACCATGTATTTGCTTAGTATACATTGATGTATTATTTTTGTAAATTTCTTCAAATATCTTCTACAAGGGTTATGCTCTTCTAGAAAATTCATTGGAAAAGTTATGGTTAAATGTACATGTGTGAGTATACATGGGTTGCCTAAACTTGGTTGGATATACAGGTTGTTTCTATTTTGGTTACCATTAAAACATGTTCTGGTTAATTTCATATAATTATTTGGGTACTTCTTTATTATGTTTTGGTTACTGTTACCTTATGGTCTGACTACTATTATTGTGCCATCAATGTGGGATTTCGGATACTTTTATTTTTTATTCTGGTTAATATGTAATTGTTTAGTATACATAAATTGCCTAAACTGGGTTTCATTACATGATGTTTCTATTTTGGTTACCATTAAATCCTGTTCTGGTTACTATCATATAATTATGTGGTTACTGTTTTATTATGTTATATGGTTACTGTTATTAGTAACCAAATAGTTTCAAGCTTGTATCAGGACAAACATCAATTGTTAAATGTACATGTGTGAGTGTCCTATTTATCTACAAGCTTGTTAGTAACCAGATAATTATCATAGATAATTACTAAAGCTTGTTAGTAACCAGATAATTAAAAGACTGTATCAAGACTGTTATCAAGTATTAAATGTATATGTTTTATTTATACCATGTCATCATGATAAAATAAGAAACTCCAATTAAGAGTTCTCATTTATATATATGATGGTCACTTATAAATCTCATATTAAAATAAAAATAGTTTAAGAGGTGCAGTTGGTAAGCAAACCTGCATATAAGGGTAACCATTTTAGTTTTTGTTAGTAACCAAATAATTAAAAACTTATATCAGAACAATAATCAAGTGCTTAATGTACATGTGAGGGTTCCCATTTATCTAGCTGATGGATACTTTTAAATTACGTAGTTATAAAAGTTATTTGGAAATGGTCCATGCCAGTTGGTAACTAAATATGAATATAGAGGTAACCATTTTATTTTAGATGGGTAACCAAATTCACATAAAAATATTTCAGAACAGTTACCAATTGTTCAATGTATATGTTTACTTTAATATGACAACTCATGATGGAATCAAAAATCAAAATATTAATCAACATCAATTTTGGTTACTGTACACCATCAAAAATGTTATCAACCATGTGGTTAATGGTTACTAACAGTAAACAATTATATATTCCTGTAAACAATTAAATTTGTTGTATTGGTTCATGTTAGTCTCCATTGTGTGACAACTGAATAAACATTGTAAAGTAACCAAATCAATATTAGACAGTAACCAAACTACATAATCTTAGTAACCAGAAAATAAACCAAATTTTTACATGCAAATTTAAAGGCCTAAATGATGGAATTCGACCAAAAAACCATGCAGTTCACCAGCAAGGCTAGTGATTTTTGATCGTTGACCCGTTTCCAATGAAATTAAGCTCCGAAAACACCAAAATTCGACACTCCAAACTTGAAAAAAATTATCAAATGGTCACTGGATCAAATCTTTCCATAATCTATCAAATCTTTTCATAAAACGTGATCAAATCTTTACATAAACTGTCACGCCTCTCTTCAACAGCATCAATTTGTCACCAACTAAAGACTAACAGTATACACCAATCAAATAAACATTATCTAAAGAACAAATAAACATTATCGAAGAACTAAATCAACCAAATAAACATTATACAAAGAACCAAATCAATAATAAATAAAGAATCAATTTATATGTACTTAGTAACGTAATATAAAACATATTTTTACATGCATTTTGAAATCAAAACAACAAGATAATCGACTTTTGTTACCAATTAAAGAGCGAAAAACTTAAGAAAGGTAACCAATATACGGTATATAATAACCACGAGGTAACCAAATAAACATTTAAAGTATACAGCAACCAAATAAACATTATACAGTAACCAATTTATATGTACTTAGTAAGCAGAATATAAAACATATTTTTACATGCATTTTGAAATAAAAACTGTCAGTATACTGACTTTGTTACCAATTAAAGAGGGAAAAACTTAAGAAAGGTAACCAATATACGAGTATATAGTAACCACGGGATAACCAAATAAACATTTAAAGTATACAAAGAACCAAATAAACATTATACAAAAGAACAAATCAATAATAAATAAAGAACCAATTTATATGTACTTAGTAACTGTAATATAAAACATATTTTACATTCATTTTGAAATCAAAACGATCAAGATAATCGACTTTGTTACCAATTAAAGAGCAAAAAACTTAAGAAAGGTAACCAATATACGAGTATATAGTAACCACAGGGTAACTATATGCATATAAACTTTAAACTTAAATATCTCAGTATACAAATCTATAATGAATCAATCAACAATCAACAATCAAAGTTGTTACAGAGGTTGGTTACTGATCTTGAAGTTGTTGTTGATCTTGAAGCTGTTGTTGATCTTGAAGTTGTTGTTGATCTTCTCCTCTATTATCCGATCTTAGAGTTGCATCTCGTCTTCCTCCGATCTGTCGTTGTTCTGTCGTTGATCTGTCGTTGATGTTGCATGTTTCCTCAGTTGCTTAAATTTAGGTGCGGTTGGTTACAAATATGAAAGGAAAATAACTGCCATGTAGGAGTTAATGATACGTGATTTTAGGAATCCTAATATATTGTGTTTTGTTATTTTTGTAATTATTTTGTGTGTATTTTATTTTTGTAAATACTTTCTAATTGTTGTATATTAGTGTTAAGGACCCTAAAATAATTATAAAAATACTACACTTCATCATTTTTATTTTCAATCCTAATACAATTAAAATTCCTTAAATTAAGGGATTAATATTAATGGGCTGACATAGCAAATTAGTTTTCATCTTCCTTCGGTCTCTCTCTATCCACCTTTACTATTTTTCTCTCTTCTCCCTTACTACTTCTCTCTCTCCCTTACTACTTCTCTCTCTCCTCTCGAAGCCACTCGTCGTCGTCCTCTTCCGCCGCTGCCGCGAGCAATACATGAAAGGCTATGTTTTCAGGCTGATACGTGACTTTCTCTCTCCAACTCTGACAGTTAAATACGTGATTTCTCTCTCTAACTCTCTCACAACTGAAAGGATTCTGATTTCTCTCCCTAAGGTCTGGTTCTAATTTCTGTTAATTCTCATTCTACTTGTGACGCCCCCAAAATAGGTATACATCACCTATTCTGAGTTGTCAATACATGGTACAGAAACAACTACAACTTTATTATTACAACAAGAAACGTGAGTTTGAATACAAATATTATCTTCTGCATAATATCTATACTCAAATAAATCCTCATCACATTTATTGATATATTATTTTACAAAAATGGTGAGGACTACTAAACAATCCTTTCTAAAACCTTCATTCCATACCCGACTGCACTCGCTTATATTCTCGCCTCCCGAGAAAAATGGAACAAAAGGAAAAGGGTGAGCTCAACTAGCTCAAGAAAGAATATTATGACTAAGATAATATACAACAAATTATCGTTAGTCTTCAACAGGAAAAATATAATAGAATACAATAGACAACAAATTTTAAATCAATATTCATAATGAAATAATAATTCATTAGAAGAGTTAAGTAGAGAATGCAAACTACTATCTTCATGTATGAATTTAAAAGTTCATAAATCTATCTTTTATCCCTCGTAACATCAATCAATATACATCCGAATCAAATATTCATCTTTGCACTACAGTGCCAAAGATATTCATCATTGGTCATGTTCATTTAAACACTGCTCATCTTTGCAGACTACGTGCCAAAGATATTCTTCAGAAATCATTCATCTTTGCACTACGTGCCAAAGATATTCTTAAGAAATCATTCATCTTTGCACTACAAAGCCAAAGATATTCCATAATATCATCATTTAAGATCGAGGATGATGAAAATATTTTTTAAAGAAACGAATCCGGTGAAACAAAATGACAAGGATTAAGGATTAAGGATTCGTACTTGGTTTTATCCACGCCCAAAAATACCAAAACAATCATAGTGGTGTAAAATTCAAGAATGATCAAAACATGGATACAATCGGAGTTAGTATCCGTAATAGATGTTTTAGATTTAAAAGAAGAAATTTTATTTTTCTATGAATAGTACCATATACGTGAATAGTGCAGATACGTGAATAAGAATCTCGACACCAAAAGATAGAAATTCCACAAAAACATCTTCACGCTTCATGAATAGTACTCGTGAATAAGAACTCGTGAATAAGAACTCATGAATAAGAATCGTGAATAAGAACCCATGAATAGTAACTCGGACATGAAAAAGTTCCAAATTTGATAAAACTTCAGATCAACATTTCAAAGATAATGATATTGAAGAAATAATATCATTACGAAAAAATAATATCCCTTACCTCGAAAGATCAAGATTTTTAGCTAGAATCAATGTATAAGGTCAAGGGAACTTGACCGCCTATCAATACTCAAAGTATACTCAAAATACTCACAAGAATACGCCGATAATATAGAGAGAGAAACTTCGGTTTACGGTGTGATTTTCAATTTAACCTAAGACCCTATTTATAGGAAATTGCTTAACACCAAAGCAGTAAAATTTAATAAATTATATATATATATATATATCAAATTCATACGCCAACCTTAGAATTCAGATCCTAGCATTTCCCACATGCCACCTTCTAGAAAAAAGTAAGAAAAAACGTTTTCATAAAATAAATAATTAAAACTTTCAAAAAATCAATTATTTTGAGCTTTGAACTTCAATAATTCATAATAAATAGCCTTTTCATCATAAAATTCAAATCTTATGATTTTTTATAGGAATTTCAATTCTCTACAACTTTGCGTAAGAAAGTTTATCCAAATTCCAAATAGAAATTGACCGAAATCCACAAAAACTACGATTTTATTGTGCTATAATCAAATTTCGGTCAATAAATGGGGTCCACCGACATGTTTAACATGTTTTAAACATTTATTGCAACAAAAATACTCTTCCTCCTCAGATACTCATATATCCCACATTCGTTGTAAAAATATCACCGTTAATATATTATTAAAATAATATATTTAAACGAATTATTTTATCGTAAAAAGATAAAATATTAATTTTCAACAATTGTCATTTTTAAAAATTTTCTCCATCTATATCCACATAAAATCAATATTTTCCTCATCATATAAATCAATAATTAATTATTCACAAATAATATTTGTAATCACAATATCGACAACCGTGCAGCCTCAGAAAGAGGGGCTTTCCAATAAGAATTTCTTCTTCATCAAGCGCGCAATTAGGTGACCAAACCTCTCCTTAGATGTAACTTTCTAGACATTGCCAATAATGTTATCTAATAATATTATTCAGATAATATGAATTATTGCTTCGATAATGAAAATACCGTGTAATGACAATTATCAAACAACAAAGAATATAAAATATCAACGCAAAGAATTATTAACTCAATAAATATCGAATAAAGAATTATCGTAACCATTATTGAGTAGTGCCTCTTCACGTAAGAATCAATAATTGGTGCAATATCGTAGCAATCGCTTTCAACAACGCCATTAGTGTGTTTTAACCACCGGTATATCCAACAAAGATAATCTGCAACAACTACGCTGTTATTTAAAAACAACTTATATTTGTCATTTTCTTCATCCAATCGCTTTTCGTTTATGGGCCCACACATGGTTGCGCTGTCGATTTAATATTCTCCGACACAAAGATTTAATATTCCACGACCAAAACGAATATTCCCCCGACGATAATGAATATTTTATAACCACTGCTTATTTTGAAATATTTACGTATTTAACCCTTAACTATCCACATTAATCAAATCAACCCTTACTATTTCAAAATAATAAATAAAGGAAATTCCTTTTATTTAAAAATTTTGGGGTCTTACAACCTCCCTCCTTATGAAATTTCGTCTTGAAATCGACGACGATACACTGTGTTTGAAAAGGTGAGGATACCTCGCTTTCATTTCCGCTTCCAATTCGTGTCATTTCCTCTATAGCATGATTCCTCCACAAAACTTTAACTTGTGGTATGACCTTTGCGCGTAGGACATGCTCCTTCCTATCCAAGATCTTGACAGGTACCTCCTCATACGTTAAGTCTTCGGCTATCTCGTCCGGTTCTAACTCAATAACGTGGTTCGGGTCTTTCACATATTTACGAAGTATAGATATGTGAAACACATTATGAACACGAGACATACTCGGAGGTAACGCAAGTCTATAGGCTACATTTCCTACTCGGTCAAGAATTTGAAATGGACCAATAAATCGTGGATCGAGCTTTCTCTCTTCCCAAATCTTGTAACTCCCTTCCATGGAGCAACTCGCAACAATACATGATCCCCTACATTAAATTCCACGTCCTTTCGATGAAGATCCGCATAACTCTTTTGTCGATCTTGTGCCGCTTTGTATACGTTATCGAATCATTTGGATCTTTTCGGTAGTCATATCGTATTTAACTCGGGTCCCAACATAATTGCTTCACCCACCTCATCCCAACATATTGGAGAACGACATTTTCGTCCATATAATGCTTCGAATGGAGCCACACCTATACTTGCTCGATAAGCATTGTTGTAGGAGAATTCCACCAATGGTAGATACTTATCCCAACTACCCTTGAAGTTCAGGACACGTAGTCTTAATAGATCTTCAAGAGTTTGAATAGTCCTCTCGATTGTCCGTCTGTTTGGGGATGGTATGCTTAGAACTAAATCGCAAATCCGTGCCCATAGCTTTTTGCAAGCTAACCCAAAATCTTGAAGTGAATCTTGGGTCACGATCCGAAACTATGGATACTGGGCATGCCATGCAACCTCACAATCTCATTCACGCACATACTAGCAAGACGTTCAAGGAATAAGTCTCCGTGATCGGCAAGAAATGAGCAGACTTGGTTAATCTATCAACAATAACCCAAATAGATTGATGCCTTGAGAAACCGTAGGAAGACCCGTGAATCTAAATCCATAGTAATGTGTTCCTACTTCCATTCCGGAATCTCAAGTGGTTGCAACGGACCCTTAGGTACAAGATGCCCGCCTTTACACGTTAAGCAAGTTAAACACATCGAGATAAACTTTGCAATCTCTCTCTTCATATTGTTCCACCAAAATGTATGTCAAGATCACGATACATTTTAGTACTTCCAGATGGATTGCAAATGGCGATTGTGTGCCTCCATCATAATCTTGTACTTCAAATCAGAGTCGTTAGGAACACAAAGTCTAGAGTGGACTCAAGTATTCCTTCTTCATCAATTCTCGCCTCCTAATAGCTCCTTCTTGTACTTTCTCTTCTTCATACGCATCGATCACCTCGGCCTCGGTGGCTTGAGCAACCTTAACTTTTCTATTAAAGTTGGCTCTGTCGTATACTTGACATCATCGCACTCGCTCCCACATATGATCTTCTACTCAATGCATCGCCTACCACATTCGCTTTTACTGGGATGGTATGAATAGTGTGGTCGTAGTCTTTCAATAGCTCGAGCCAACGTCGGCCGCCGCGATGTTGAGTTCTTTTTGAGTGAAAAAATATTTAAGGCTTTTATGGTCCGAATATATCTCCACTTTCTCCCCATATAGATAGTGCCTCCATATTTTTAAGCAGAAACGATCGGGCCGCTAACTCTAGATCATGAGTAGGATAATTCCTCTCATACTCTTTAAGTTGTCGCGAGGCATAGGCTATGACTTTCCCACGTTGCATGAGAACACATCCTAACCCTTTGCTCAAGCATCATCAGAGATAACAAATCCATCCAAGAACCAGATGGTATTGTTAGAACAGTCCAAATAAGTCTCCTCTAAGCTCTTGGAAACTTTTCTCGCATTCTTGGTCAAACGAATTTTGTATCCTTCCGAAAGTTATTTGAGTTAATGGGGTAGCGATTCGAGAAAACCCTTCCACGAATCTCCGATAATAACCAATTTAAGCCCAAAAGCTACGTCTTGATCAACCACCGACTTTGGTTGTTCTAACTTCAGATTGCTTCAATCTTCACGGATCAACAGATACTCCATGTTTCAACACCACGTGCCCAAGGAATACTACTTCCTCAAGCCGTAACTCGTGATTTCTTCAATTTGGCATATAGTTGGTTTTCACGATCCTTGGAGTACAAACTTCAAATGGTGCTCATGATCTTCACGGCTTTTGGAATATATGAGGATGTCATCAATAAAGACAACAACGAATTGATCCAAATATTCCTTGAATACTCGGTTCATCATATCCATGAAAGTCAGTAGGAGCATTAGTTAGTCCGAAAGACATGACTAAGAATTCATAATGCCCATACCGAAGTTCAAGGCGGTCTTTGGAATATCCTCGGATTCTAATCTTCATTTGATGATATCCGAATCTAAGATCGATTTTTGAAAAGAATTGTGCCCTTGCAATCGGTCAAACAAGTCATCAATACGAGGTAGAGGATACCTATTCTGATGATGGTTACATGGTTCAATTCCAGATAGTCAATACAAAGTCCCATACTCCCGTCTTTCTTCTTTACAAATAAAACAGAGCACCCCAAGGAGATGTACTAGACTAATCGAAACCGATGTCCAACAATTCCCCGTAGTTGGACCTTTAACTCCTCGAAGTTCAATAGAGCCATTCGATATGGGGTTTTAGAAATGGGCTTTGTACCGAGTTCAAGATCAATAAAGAATTCAACTTCACGTTCGGGGTGTACCGAAGTTCTTCGAGAAATACATCAGAAAGTCAATAACAACAGGAATATTATTCAAATTTGACGTGTCTTTATTCAAATCCATAACATGGGCTAAGAAAGCTTGACATCCGCTTTTTCAATAAACGAATAGCTTTATGATTAGATATGATAGTGATTGATTTTAATGGTTTAGTTGCTTGAATTGCACAACAAAGTTGGTTAGGAATATGAAAACTAACAACCTTACGTAAAACAATCAATTTTGGCATGATGAATAGTTAACCAATCAATCCCTAAAATCACATCAAAAGCAAGTATCTTTAAAGAGATAAGGTCAACGGGTAAGGTAATGGTGCCAACTTGAATCAAACAAGATTTATAAACATGGATGTGATGAAAGTTTCTCCTAACGGAGTTTCCACACAGATAGGTCAAAGTCTAATTTCTCCTGAGTCAAGTTTAAACGTTGAGCACACGCAGAGAGATAAATGAATGGGTAGACCCAGATCAAGTAAGGTATAAACTTCGCAAGAATTTATAAATAGCTTACCCGTGATCACCTCGTTTGGGTTCCTCGCATTATGACCAAATCCACAACAAACGCTCTCCCTAATCGTTGACTTTGACTTTTCTCGATAGTCTTTTGAGTCACCGTCCTCATTGAACTAGGTTTCGCCATCGCATAATCTCGAGCGATATGTCCTTTCTTTCCACAATTATAGCATACCTTGAACTGTTGTGGGCGCTTGACCGATATGCCCCTCTTTTCCAGATTTGTAAGATATGACCGGTGGTCGTTTCTCCCTTAGAACCGATTCATCGTCAAGACCGCCATCTTCATATGGTCGTTGTTAAATCTTTCTTTTAAAATCTCCTCCCGACTCGCTTCTTCTATTTTCACGGCCATGATTACCACCAGAGTGGTTACCATTTTGTCCGTTCATTTTTTCTCCGCAGTTATCATTATTACATTGATCGCTATCTCCGAGATACGATCCTGGTTGTGGTCCTCAGTTGACCGTACTCGTTATCTCGCTTCTAATAATTGAGCCTCATTTACAACATCCGAATAAAGAGAAAATTTATGAGAAATGAGATAATCGACGACGGGTTTCATACCTCTAAGAAACATCCGCGCTATACGCTCCTCATTCTCCACCAAATGAGGTGCAAACTCGATAACTCGCAAACTTTGCCTCGCATCGAGACACCGTCTACGTTGTTTTGTTCTAATCGATGAACTCCACTTCCTTTATATATATTTAACACTTTCGTGAAAGTATTTGTCATTAAATAGTCTCTCAAACGTCTCCCAAGACATGCCGAAAGTCGCGGTGGATGGGTGCGCTCACGAGACTCCCACCGAGAGTCCGCTTCGCCACTTTTAACATAAAGGTGGCGAATGGAACCTTCGTTCTTCCGTGCATCCCAAGACATCGAATATCTTGGTAATTTGTTTGACCCATGTTTCCGCCATGATCGGATCCGCTTTTCCTTAAATTTCGTGGTCCCAACTCTTTGAATCGCTTGGGTTGTGACAACCCGTGAATTGCTATCATTTCTCCTCAGATTTTGAACACGAAGTTTCCTCGTCGATTTTGTATGAATCGCAAAAAACTTCTAAACATCCCCTCGTTCATCATCCGCTTTCAATGGTGTTGTTCACGGGAGGAACATTGCCACTGTTGCACGTTCTCCTCGTTGGTGAGTCTGAGCATCTCCACGGCCTCATTTCCATTGTTAATATTCTCAATCGACATTCTCAAACATCATTATAAAACAAGGGTTAATTAAGGAAATCAATATATCACATAATAACCCTATATATTGACCAACTAACAAATAAGCTTAGGTAGGACACACTAGCGAAGGATTTACTCGTCTCTCCCTCCTAGTTCTATTCCCCGATCTCCGCCAGAGATCATATCCCTAAGCTCGATACCTAATCATGACGCCCCCAAAATAGGTATACATCACCTATTCCGAAGTTGTCAATACATGGTACGTAAATAACTACAACTTTATTATTACAACAAGAAAGCTGTGAGTTTGAATACAAATATTATCTCTGCACAATATCTATACTCAAATAAATCCTCATCACATTTATTGATACATTATTTTACAAAATGGTGAGGACTACTAAACAATCCTTTCTAAAACCTTCATTCCATACCCGACTGCATCGCTCATTATATTCTCGCCTCCCGAGAAAAATGGAACAAAAAGGAAAAGGGTGAGCTCAACTAGCTCGAAGAAGAAGAATATTATGACTAAGATAATATACAACAAATTATCGTTAGTCTTCAACAGGAAAAATATAATAGAATACAATAGATAACAAATTTTAAATCAATATTCATTAATGAAATAATAATTCATTAGAAGAGTTAAGTAGAGAATGCAAACTACTATCTTCTATGTATGAATTTAAAAGTTCATCGTCTCATCTTTTATCCCCCGTAACATCAATCAATATACATCTGAATCAAATATTCATCTTTGCACTACTGAGCCAAAGATATTCATCACCGGGTCATGTTCATTTAAACACTGTTCATCTTTGCACTACTGGGCCAAAGATATTCTTCAGAAATCATTCATCTTTGCACTACAGGTGCCAAAGATATTCTTAAGAAATCATTCATCTTTGCACTACAAAGCCAAAGATATTCCATAATATCATCATTTAAGACCGAGGATGATGAAAATATTTTTTAAAGAAACGAATCAAATTGAAACAAAATGACAAGGATTAAGGATTAAGGATTCTGTACTTGGTTTTATCCACATCCAAAAATACCAAAACAATCATAGTGGTGTAAAATTCAAGAATGATCAAAACATGGATACAATCGAGTTAGTATCCGAATAGATGTTTTGATTTGAAAAGAAAAATTTTATTTTCTATTGAATAGTACCTATATACGTGAATAAGGCCGTGATACGTGAATAGTAACTCTGACACCAAAAGATAGAAATTCCACAAAAACATCTTCACGCTTCACTTAATAAGATCGTGAATAGTAATAAGAATCGTGAATAAGAATCTCCTTGAATAGTAAGAATCGTGAATAAGAACCCATGAATAAGTAACCCCGATACGAAAAAAGTTCCAAATTTGATAAAACTTCAGATCAACATTTCAAAGATAATGATATTGAAGAAATAATATCATTACAAAAAATAATATCCCTTACCTCGAAAGATCAAGATTTAAATGTAGAATAGGGTATAGTCTTTCAAGGAACTTCACTGCCTAGCAATACTCAAAGTATACTCAAAATACTCACAAGAATACGCTTCGATAATATAGAGAGAAAACTTCGATTCTCGGTGTGATTTTCAATTCTAACCCAAGACCCTATTTATAGGAAATCTTTGTAACACCAAAAGGTAAAATTTAATAAATTAATATATATATATATCAAATTCATACGCCAACCTTAGAATTCAGATCCTAGCATTTCCCACATGCCACCTTCTAGAAAAGTAAGAAAAAAAACGTTTTTCATAAAATAAATAATTAAAACTTTCAAAAAATCAATTATTTCTGAGCTTCGGAACTTCAATAATTCATAATAAATAGCCCTTTCATCAGAAAATTTGAATCTTGCGAGTTTTATAGGAATTTCAATTCTCTACAACTTTGCGTAAGAAAGTTTTTCCAAATTCCAAATAGAAATTTGACGAAATCCACAAACCATCGATTTTACAAAGCTATAATCAAATTTTAGTCAATAAATGGGGTCCACCGACATGTTTAACATGTTTTAAATATTTATTGCAACAAAAATACTCTTCCTCCTCGTATACTCATATATCCCACATTCGTTGTAAAAATATCACCGTTAATATATTATTAAAATAATATATTTAAACGAATTATTTTATCGAAAAAGATAAAATATTAATTTTCAACAATTGTCATTTTAAAAATTTTTCCATCTATATCCACATAAAATCAATATTTTCCTCATCATATAAATCAATAATTAATTATTCACAAATAATATTACTGTAATCACAATATCGACAACTGCATAGGTTCCCAGAAAGAGGGGCTTTTCAATAAGAATTTCTTCATCTAGCGCCGCAATTAGGTGACCAAACCTCTCCTTAGATGTAACTTTCTAGACATTGCCAATAATGTTATCTAATAATATTATTCAGATAATATGAATTATTGCTTCGATAATGAAAATATCGTGTAATGACAATTATCAAACAACAAAGAATATAAAATATCAACGCAAGCAATTATTAACTCAATAAAATATCGAACAAGAATTATCAGAACCATTATTGAGTAGTGCCTTCACGTAAGAATCAATAATTGGTACAATACTGCAGTAATCGCTTTCAACAACGATATTAGTGTGTTTTAACCACCGGGTATTCCAACAAGATTAATCTGCAACAACTACGCCGTTATTTAAAAACAACTTATATTTGTCGCTTTTCTTCATCCAATCGCTTTCAGTTATGGGGCCCACACATGGTCGCTACTGGTCAGCATTTAATATTCCCCTACAAAGCATTTAATATTCCACGACCAAACGAATATTCCCCGACGATAATGAATATTTTATAATCACTGCTTATTTTGAAATATTTCACAGATTTAACCCTTAACTATCCATATTAATCAAATCAACCCTTACTATTTCAAAATAATAAATAAAGGAAATTTCTTTTTATTTAAAAATTTTGGGGTCTTACACTACTAATTAATTATCAATATGATCATATATATACGCTATATTTCTAACAAAATGGGGTATTGATTGTTTGGGTTTGTGTTGTTTTTATGTTTTGTATAGAATGGTTGATACAAGGAAGAAGGATGGAAAGAGGAAAAAAATCACAGAGGGTGATTCTATTAAGGACTTGAAGAAATGGGTTTGGGTTTGTGCAGTTGGATTCTGATTTTGATGTTCCTGTAGTTAAGACAGAAGCTCAAGTTCATAGACAGAAAATATTTCCAACCCAAAATTTTTTAAAGGTGTGCTAATTTAAATTTTGTTATTGTTACTATCATATAACTGTTTGGTTACTTCTGCATTATGTTTTGATTACTGTTAGCTTATGATTCGGATATCATTTTTGTTACCTTGATTTGGTATTTTGGTTACTTTTTTATGTTGTTATGGTTACCATGTATTTGTTTAGTATACATGGTTGGCTAAACTGATTTTGGTGTACATGTTGTTTATGTATTGGTTACCATTAAAACATGTTTTGGTTACTATTATATAAATATTTGGTTACTTCTTTAGTATGTTTTTTGGTTATTGTTAGTTTCTTATTTGGATTCTATTTTTATTTCCTCGAGTGGGATTTTGGTTACTATTTTTTTGTTCTGGTTACCATGTATTTGCTTAGTATATATGGGTTGACTAAACTGTGTTTGGTATATATGTTGTTTATGTATTGGTTATCATTAATATATGTTTTGGTTACTAACACATAACTGTTTGGTTACTTCATTAGGATTTTTTTTTTGTTGGCTTATGATTTGGATACCATTTTTTCCCTCAATTAGAATTTTGGTTACTTTTATATGTTATTTTGGTTCCAATGTAACCAAATCAATATTAGACAGTAACCAAATTACATAATCTTAGTAACCAGAATATAAACCACATTTTTACATGCAATTTTGAAGGCCTAAATGATGAAATTTGACTAAAAAACCCTGCAATTCCCCAGCAAAGCTGGCGAATTTTGATCGTTGACCCGTTTCCAATGAAATTAGGCTCTGAAAATGTCAAAATCTGACACTCCAAACTTGACAAAAATTTTCAAATTGTCACTGCAACCAAATAAACATTATACTGTAACCAATTAAATAGTATACAACAACCAATATATATAATCAGATTAATGGTTGTATGAAGGTAACCTAAATGAATAATATGTAACCACCAATATAAAAGAAACAATTATAAAACTCAATAACATTATAGAGTAACCAAATAAACACCTTACAAAGATTCTAAATACATATTATACAAGAACTAAGATACATGTAATTAGTAGCCAAGATTATAAAAAATATTTTTACATTCATTTTACAACTAAAACAATCAGGAATGACTTTGTTACAAATTAAAGACTAACATGTGTATGAAAGTAACTAAATGTAGTTAATCAAGAACCATCAATATAAAAAATCAAGATAAAACACAAGAATATTATGTAAGAACCATGGTAATATTACACAAGAAACAAGTCAAAGATTATATAATAACCAAATCCAGATTAGACAAAGAATCAACATATATTTACTTAGTTTCCATAACATAAAACATATTTTCCATACATTTTACAAAAAAAACAAACAATATAAAAACATCAATATAAAAAATATCAATATGTACTTAAAGATCCAACAGTTGTAGGAAGGTAACTAATGTATTTAATAAGTAACAATCAATATAAAAAACATCATTAGAATATACATTTAAAGTATACAGCAACCAAATAAACATTATACAATAACCAAATCAATAATAAACAGTAACCACTTTCTATGTTCTTAGTAACTAGAATATAAAACATATTTTTACATTCATTTTGCAATCAAAACAGTCAATATACTGACTTTGTGACCAATCAAATAGCGAAAAACTTAAGAAAGGTAACTAATATTCGAGTATATAGTAACCACGGGGTAACCAAATAAACATTTAAAGTATACAACAACCAAATAAATATTATACAGTAACTAAATCAATAATAAATAAAGTAACCAATTTCTAAATTCTTAGTAACTGTAATATAAAATATATTTTTTACATGCATTTTGCAATCAAAACAACAAGATACTAACTTTGTGACCAATTAAAGAGCGAAAAACTTAAGAAAGGTAACCAATATACGAGTATATAGTAACCACGGGCTGGGGTAACCAAATAAACATTTAAAGTATACAGCAACCAAATAAACATTATACAGTAACCAAATCAATAATAAATAGTAACCAATTTCTATGTTCTTAGTAACCAGAATATAAAACATATTTTTATATGCATTTTGAAATCAAAACAGTCAGTATACTGACTTTGTTACCAATTAAAGAGCAAAAAACTCAAGAAAGGTAACCAATATATTTAGTATATAAGTACCCAGTGGTAACTATGCAGTATATAAACTTTAAACTCAAAGTTGTTACAGAGGTTGATTACTGATCTTGAAATTGTTAATCTTGTTGAAGTTGTTGTTGATCTTGAAGTTGTTGTTGATCTTGAGATTGTTGTTGATCTTCTCCTCTATTATCCGATCTCAGAGTTGCATCTCGTCTTCTCCGATCTGTCGTTGCTCTGTTGTTTCTGAAGTTGCATTTTTTCTTCGTTGCTTTGTTGTTTCGTCTTCTCCGATCTTAGTGGTGTGTCGCGCAAGAAGATTTGGATTTCTCCGATATCAAAGTTGCATGTTTTGTTCAGTTGCTTGAATGTAGGAACGATTAGTTGCATATAAAAGAGTCCGTAACTGACATATATACGTGATTTTAGCAACTTTATATTGTGTTGTTTTATTTTTGTAATTATGTTGTGTGTGTTTTATTTTTGTAATTACTTTTTAATTGTTGTATATTAGTGTTAAGGACCCTAAATTATTAGGCTGTTTAGAGATCGGGTGATCCAAGTACTTTGTGGGTTAAAAGCTGGACCCCTCACTCATGGGCCTTAGAGTCCATCAATTAACTGGGCCACCCTCTGTTCTCAAGAGAACCCAAAATAGTTTTTGATGCTTAATTTAAACTGATGCAAAGTTAATTTATGTTAGGAAAATGATTTTATAAGTCGATAAAAGTATTCCCTTTATATTAACGGATTTACAGCATTTTCTTTTTTGAAATTTAGCTATGTTACTAGGATTTATTTTAATTTCCGTTCTTTTTATTGAATTTAATTTAAAATTCTAAAATATTTATAATTCAACTAAATACCTTATGATCCTGCCCGCACATCACATTATAGTATTATTCTATTCCCTACACATGTACTTAATTGCTAACGCTTTCTCATTAGAATAATAATAATAATAATAATAATAATCCTAGTTTATTATAGCAACAGCACTGCTTTTAGAATTTAAGTGGAGTAGTAGTATTGATTATTTGTCTAAACCTTAATTTTTGTTTGTACTCCACTAATTTTGACCGGAAATAGTTGTTGTATATTCCACATATCTTGCAAAAACTTGATGCTTTCAGTTGTTTATGTACAAAAGGCTTTTAAAGTCGCCATAATTAAATAAATAATTGAAGAAATTTTGGTCCTCAATTTGTTCTGTTGAGGGACTAGACTAGGTCAAAGTCAAAATAATCTACTATCAACTACTACTACAGTGCATAAAATTAAAAAGTCTCGACTCTGACTAGTTGTTGATTCATAGATCCATCTTATATATAAGGAGAACAACAAATATTTTGGTGATAACTGATAAGTCATGCATGATGAATCAAGTTCTAGAAGATTTACAGTTACGTGCACAAAATGATGATGATATATATATACACACACAGATATTTCTATGCGGGTGATCCGCATGCAGATCATCTTTAATATCGGACAAAATCGACGCTAAAATCGTCGTCATAAGGTCTGAATCGTCGTCATAACTTAGAACTGTTGTTATAGCTAGGTTCAGATCCTATGACGACGGGTTTAACGACGATTTTGTCCGTCGTTAAAAGTGGTTCACGTGCGAACCATCCATATAAAAACGGACTATATATATATATATATATATATATATATATATATATATATATATATATATATTTAACTGATAGCCAACAGTTTAATTAAGAAAGAGATTAACGAACATTGTTTATATAGTATGTCAATTTTAATAAATTTAAAGTTAAAATAATATTTATATATGTGAGTAAAACTGTAAAAAAATTGAATATTTTCTCATCTGAATAATAAACAAATCCTGCATAGACTACAAGACAATGTTTGGAGGCTTCTTGAATGATACAATATCAATATGATCTCTTATATAATCCAATTTGCTAAATTTAATATTGCAAATTATTTTAGAGAAAATAATAATTAAAAAAGAATAAAATATAAATGACACATAATACTAAAAATATTTTGTTATAATATGAACAACACACTCATCAAACTATTAATGGAATAAATACCCAAATTTAAATATACATGACGCTGGACTTTTGAAAAAGCAGTGTCCCGTCCCCAACTATTTTGTGTTAACGATTATTGGTCAATCCCGACAGAAATGAATTATAAAATGAAGGGTGAGTTGGATGGAGGAGATCAACGATCGGTTGCTGGCAGTCAATCTTGAAGAAGTTTCATGGATTGGAATCGGGTTAATAATTTTAAAATATGTGAGCCAGGCCCAGGGCCGATGTCCAATGCATACATCACACAAAAAAGCAAAAGGCGACTGACAGACTGCACTGTATCTATCTGTATATAGGAGTATTATAGTATATATGCTACTACTAGTCTATAATTGTGGTATTAGTGTTTATCAATTGGTCCTATATACTGTAGTATATTTTTGATAGGACAAAAACCACATCCCAAAGAGGCTCTTCTTAATCCAGCTTTTGTTTATTTATTTATTTATTCAAAGATTCAAGTCCAATATAATAGGCCCAATACTAAATTCTACTATTACATACTTTCCCCGTCCTTAATTATTTGATATTTTAGAATTTTTTATTTATTTTTAATTATTTGACATTTATTCAAATTTAAAAAAATTAATGAGATTTTTTTCAAAATTACCCCTCATTACTCTTCCTATTTTTTTGATACTTTAAACTCTTTATATCTCCTTATCCCAACAAAACTCTTTTTATTCCAACAAAACTCTCATTATTTTAACAAAAAATTTAAAAATATTATAGACAATTGAATACTATATTTAATATTTTTTAATTATTATCTTAATTCTTGTATCTACCTCTAAAACATTAAATAATTAGAGACGAGGGAGTACAAGATTATTCTAGTTGGCGACCCACAAAAGATAAAAGCACAGAAAGTAGTTGGCGTGTGAACCAGAAAATTTACGACAAATTAAGTAGCGTTCATATTACTCATTATTATAATTGAATTATATAGTACTAATTTGTTTATTACTTAGTGGTGGCAGCCATAGGCCCATAGCCACCATGCCATGTCATTAAATTACTCCCTCCCATCTTAAAAAGATTATCGTTTTAAAAGAATTTTTTTTTTAAAATAATATTTGTCGATTATAATTTTTGAGAAGAATAAATTATTTATTTTTCTATATTATTCCTACATTCTCTCATTATCCTAAGAAATTCTCTCTTGTATTAATAGTTTTCAACTTCTCATAAAGGGATAATGATAAAATTTTAAATAAATTTTATTTGATAAATGATACTATATTTTTTTTAATCCGTGTATAAAAATCTTAAATGACAATCTTTTAATAGGAAATTCGATATGATCGGTTAGTAATTGTTAGATTTTGTGAATTTATGTTCTCAAAGTCTCACCAACTACCACTACCACCATTATCATTAATTAAAATTTAAGAGCTCCATAAATATCTAATCTATACAGGTAAGAAGGTGAATTGATTGATGAGTATTTATTTTATCGATAAATTTTAATTACTAGTAGTATTTAATTTGTTAAGGAGACACCATTAAAGGAATGAAAACTACTCATAATAACCCCATCAAACACAACCACCCAAATTACTTTACACATTTCAGAAAATTGCACAAGTTGAAAGTTTTAAAATAATACTCCTCCCAATATAAATAAATAAATACTCCAAGATTACTTTTTAATTGACTAATTAAACTGTTTAATAAATATATCATGCAAAACAAAAGCAACAAATTCAAGTTTGTCATTAATTATAAGCATGCGAGTAAATTCTACACTGTGATTAAATTTTGGTTAGTTTACAACTTTATTCTAAAATATATAATTTGAATTTCTTTTAGATGGGTAAATAGGTAATTAAACAAAAATTGTCTATTTTACTTGGACAAAATTGTTGTTTAGATAAAATTATCGAAAACCTGGACTAAAGCTACCATAAACGCGTTCGACTCCTTTTATAAGAAGTTTCCTGGCCACCATATATAGTAATAGTAAGAGTAATAGTCCATTCATTCTAACATTATTCTTTCTATATAACCAATTCTAACACTTATATATATTCTTCCTGATCGCTTATCTCTTCATTCAACATTTATATAGAGTTTCTTTTATCCAGTCATCACTACGGTATATAACATTGTTCGATTTATATTTATTATTGGCATGCATATACTGCATGTATCAATTAAATTAAGAAACTAAGCTAAGCTAGCAAGAAGATCATGAAGTTTGGTAAAGAATTAACGTCCCAAATGGTGCCAGAATGGCAAGAAGCATACATGGATTATGAATATCTTAAGACCCTTTTGAAAGATATCCTACATTTTCGACAAAAAAATATACCTCCAACAGCTATTAATCCACCCGGATTAACCCGAAGGCTTACACTTTACAGAGCTTTTAGTGGCCTAACACTACAAAGAACCGTTTCTCCCCGAAGCCCTGCAGCCACTCTGGATATCGAAAGCCAGCCAATTTTAGTGAACTCTGTGAAGAAATTAAATGGGGAAGACAGCTATGAGACAATGTTCCTTAAGGCATCCGACGAAGGAGGAGAGTATGAGCTTGTTTACTTCAGAAGGATCGACGATGAATTCAATAAAGTTGTGAAATTTTACAAGGACAAAGTTGAAGACGTGATGAAAGAGGCGGCCGTGTTGAATAAGCAAATGGATGCTTTGATTGCTTTCCGGATAAAAGTGGATAAGCCGCAACACGAATGGTTTCATAGCAGTGTAGAGATGAGTGATATTGCTTCGGCTGTTGCAGCTTCAACTGCGGTGTTATCGACTTCAGCTTCTACTGGGATGAGAGCTAGCAGTAAGTACTCAAGTTTCTATATACTCTCTCATTTTATTTCAATTAAAACTGATGAAATTCACAACACTGTCATTTCTACGGTTTAAAATATGGAGTACTAATCTACTAACATGTAAAATGTTATAATATGATCTAAATTATGTACATGTTCTTGTTTGATGATTGTACAATTTTATGCTGTTTCCCAAGGCAGAACTGAAAATTGTAGAGCCAGTCCAGCTAATGCATGGCTTAAGCGTTTGGGATGCAAACTTAACAAACTAACACCTCGATACAAATTTTGATATATATATAGGATACGAAACATATCAAAACTGGCCTATTAATCGTTTACATGCCTGATAAAATCATAAATGAGGGAATGCAGTAATTTTTGGAGAGCAATCTATGGTTAATATATACGGCTACCGTTATGATGAGCCAAGCTTGTAACATGCCGCCATTGAAGTTGTAGTGCTTAATTAATGTATGTGCAGGAAGAGTTCCTCACATGGATGTAATAGAAGAAGACAGATCTGTCAAGACGGTGCAATCAGATGAATCAAAAAACCAAAGTGTTCAAGAACTCAGCAGCAGCTACCAAATTAATAACACTAGGGAAATCGGTAGACCAGCTCCACTGGAGATACTTGATCGTGTCACATTAAACAAACCTGTTGAGACGCCTCGTTCAACCATCAAAGGAATCCTTAATGTTCCTATTCAGACAGAGTTGAAGTTCAGTAAGGAAAACTTGAACAAAGTTGAAGATCAACTGAAAAGGGCTTTTATTGAATTTTACCACAAGCTTCGACTCCTTAAAAGCTACAGGTAAGAGGAATGAATGACACTTGGCTTCTTTTCGGGTAGAATTAATGCAATTACATGATTTCTCATTTCCTTTGAATTAATGGTATATATTTTTGCTGATTATATAAACAGCTTCTTGAATATTTTGGCATTTTCAAAGATTATGAAGAAATACGATAAGGTAACAATCAAAATCAAGTGTCCCTCTCTATTATTGTGTTTTATTACAATTCCTGCATTCTTTTCCAATTCTCTGGTTGCTTGAGGTTGAAGTTTTGATTTGATTTTAATTATATTTTTGCTCAATTATTGTAGATCACTTTGAGAAATGCTTCCAAGCCTTACATGAAAATAGTGGATAACTCCTATCTAGGCAGCTCCGATGAGGTAAACCTTCTTCTTCTGTTTTTTTTCCAGAAAATTTGCTCTGATCTAACATACTAATAGTATCTTTCATTGAAAACTACCACATTATCTAATTTGTGGAATATACATATACTCACAGGTAACCAAGCTTATGGACAGGGTTGAAGCTACATTCATTAAGCATTTTTCAAACTCAAATCGCAAGAAAGGACTGAACACCCTAAGACCAAAACCTAAGAGAGAGCGGCATAGAGTAACTGTCTCTTTAGGTACAACTATACTAGTTTAGTGTCCTCTGCATTTCTTATATACTACGTACTACTAGTTTAGCTTCTTTGCAATATACTTCTGTCTTTGTGGTATCTCATAATCTCCAAAAAAATAAAATAAAATAAATTCAGGTTTCTTTGCTGGGTGCGCAGTATCTCTCATACTTGCCCTCGTTTTGATTATGCGTGCTCGTAATATCCTGAATAAGGACGGCAAAAAATAGTACATGAATACCATGTTTCCCTTATACAGGTATAGTCTTTCTCCCTATACAAACTTTGTCTGCTTTTCCTCTCATCAAATTGATAAATAATAACCAAATAATATATTAACCGACACTCACGACATGTATTCTTTGCAGCTTGTTTGCGTTCATTGTTTTACACATGCTTTTGTATGCTGGGACTATATACTTCTGGAGGCGTTATCGAGTCAATTATCCTTTCATATTTGGATTCAAGTCTGGAACTGCATTAGGCTACAGAGAAGTTCTCTTAGTTGCTTTTGGTATCGCCGTGTTAGCATTAGCCAGTGTGCTAGCGAACCTTGATATGGAAATGGACCCCAAAACAGGAAATTACAAAGCAATCACTGAGCTTCTTCCTCTTGGATTAGTAATTGTAAGTTAATCTAAGATTATCTAATCAAGTTGAAACTCATGTGCACGTACTATATATATAGCTGACAGATCCCTTTCTCTCTCTGAATGCAGCTTGTGTTTGTGATAGTGATCTGTCCATTCAACATCATATATCGCTCCAGCCGCTTCTTCTTACTCACATGCCTATTTCACTGCGTCTGTGCTCCTCTATACAAGGTACTTACGAAAGAGAGATTAAAAATTAGGTGGCAAATTAAACAAACTCGAATAGTAAAATAAATTCCAACTCATCATATATCGATCATTGGCTTCTTTCTCTGTATGCAGGTTGTACTTTCAGATTTTTTCTTGGGAGATCAACTGACTAGCCAGGTTCAAGCTTTCAGAAGTCTCGTGTTCTACATTTGTTATTATAGTTCGGGTGACTACAAATACAGAGAAAACAGTTGCAATAAAAGTGATGTTTACCATACCTTCAATTTCATTGTAGCCGCAATTCCATTCTGGTGGCGCCTTCTACAGGTAATACTCCCACTATACCATATATTTGACATCACTTTTGACACTGCTAGAAATAAAATAAAAATGTGATTCCTTTTTTCATATTATTGGCAGTGTCTTAGGCGCTTCTTCGAAGAAAAAGATGGAATGCAAGCATGGAATGGATTGAAATACTTTTCGATAATAGTAGCAGTTACTACCAGGATAGCTTACACGAGCAGCGAAAGTAATGAGTGGAAGATAATAGCCTAGATTGCCTCTGGAATCGCAGCAGTTGCTAGTACATACTGGGACATTGTCTTGGATTGGGGGCTCCTCCAACGGAATTCTAATAACCCTTGGTTGAGAGACAAACTCCTAGTTCCACACAAAAGTGTTTACTTTGTTGCCATTGTAAGTAGCCAGAGATGGAGATTATTACAAGTTTCTCTTTTTTGGTAAAATTTTATTTAGTAATACTCACGTATATATGCAGGTGCTGAATGTGTTGTTGAGACTTGCTTGGGTTCAAACGGTTTTGGATTTCGAGGTTTCTTTCCTACATAAAGAGACCTTGATTACAATTGTAGCTAGCCTAGAAATCATTCGTCGTGGCATATGGAATTTCTTCAGGTGATTTATTATTAATTAGTTTCTTGATCATATGGCTAATAAAGTTTCACTTGTATGGTGATTGATTGTTATTTATGGAGTACTTAATAACGTTTGTTGTTTGTACGTTCAGGTTGGAGAATGAACACCTGAACAATGTTGGCAAGTACCGTGCCTTTAAGTCAGTACCCCTACCTTTTAACTACGATGAAGATGACGTCAAAGACTAGTAGTATAATTTTGCAAGAAGAACATATATAGGAAAGTAGGCCAGGTTCTTTTAACTGTAAATGTAGCCATTCTTTTTGCCTATTCTTCATCTCTGTGGGCAAAGTAATGTACGTAGTAGTAGTACCTAGGTACCGTACTGGTTCGTACATGAAACTGAATTGAATCAATTTTCAGCTGAGAATATGAAAGGTACCACGAGTTGTTTGACAGTCTCAAGAATGGACACATTCCAGACACTTTATTGTCGTTGACCTTTGCAAATTACTCGGGCATCGCAGTCCATTGACCTTTCTTAGTTGATTTGGAGGAGGCTACTTTTCTTACTACTAGTATTTTTTAGTTTATTTATTTAGATTTTGTATGCAAGTGGTAAAAAAATACATATAGTTCATCAATCATGTTCTCATTGAAAGAAATATTTCCCATTTTATCAGTTGCAATATATTCTTGGTTTCCTCAAGTCCACTGCTCTGTCCACTCTCCAAATGATCTTATGCTTGAACCATTTTCTTCTATTTTGATATCTAATTACTTGTGAGACTCATCTCTTCTAAACCATAACTATATCAACACTAATTAGGATAAACCAATCTTTATTTTAATATGTTACTCTTGTGATGACTCATTTCTTCTAAACCATTTTGAACTAACTAACTAACTATATATATATATATATATATATATATATATATATATATATATATATATATAATGTTGATCATTAATTCATCCCACAAATGTAAACTGACATAACAAGTATGTTAGATAATCTTTTTATCCAAAAGGTTAATCTATTACATGATTAATGCTTCATATATCATATTTATTAACCTATCCATTCTCTTAAAAAATTTCAATGTTGGATTCATGTGAAGTATCAAACCAGCACGTAACAATACGAATGATATATATTTATATTCTTTATTTAATTAATAATTAGTCTCATGCAAAGGTGAACTAATTCCAATGGGTTTGAGATCAAGCTTCACGAAAGTAGTGCATGTGAAGGTTGCTAGAATTAGTCCATACAAATAAATAGCTTTTGGAATTCGTTAAAGCAAGAAGGGTTCTACTACTTCTATGTAAAATGTAAATGGTCCCTTGAATCTGATGGTCTAGACTCTAGAGTAGAGGTTGCAAAATTAAACCATGACCCATCAACCCAAGATTTGTTGGATTGGGTAGATCACTTGTCCTAGCGGGTGGGTTGAGATAACTGGATAATCATCAAACTGTCAGTTAAATATATAGATAAACTCAAAGGTTAACCATAAAGGGATTTGGTCCTGGCTTAGCATTGTCATCGAGCCGAGGTTGGAGGATCAAGGCGGGGATTTGGTCCGGGTTGTCATAACCTCATAATCATTGATGTGCAACAAATTTTGTTATGCTTGACTGGGACCAAGCTGCCCCGTCTAATCCTAGTACTAGAAAAAAGTAGTAACTACTACAGACATCAATTAACCAACTAATTAACTAATCACAAATGCTTATATATATCGACAGAGAAGAGATAGGATCCATAGTGGCCTCTGGTATGGTTCTATGGTGTAAGTTTAATATGGGTTTGATCCATATTCATTTATATTTATTCATATTTTTAAATATCAGTTTAAAATTAATCATTTATAACCTGTTAATGTAAGACCTCAAATTATTAATAAATGAAATTTATTTTCCTCTATTTATTATTTTGAAATAGTAAGTACGATTTGATTAATGTGGATAGTTATATGGGTAAAATACTAAATATTTCGAATAAGCAGTGGTTATAAAATATTCATTATTGTTATGGGGAATATTCGTTTGGTCGTGGAATATTCAGATCTTTGTTTAATATTCGCACGACAATGCAGATCTTTTAAGGGCCCCATAATGTAAAAAGCGATTGGATGAAGAAACCACAAATATAAGTTGTTTATAAATAACTAGAATGGTTATTCTGCTATTATCATCGCTTAATAACCCGGTGGTTAAAACACACTAATACGCATTGTTGAGCAGAAGATACTCAGATTGCACCAATTATCGATTCTTACGTAGAAGGCACTACTCAATAATGGTTACATAAGAATTATCGTTCAAAGATTTTATCGATTTAATAATTGTTGCGTTGATATTTTATATCATTGTTGTTTCAATAATTGTCATTACACAAAGATTTTCATTATCGAAGCAATAATTCATATTATCCGAATAATATTATTAGATAACATTATTAGCAATGTCTAGAAAGTTCTCGCTCAAGGAGAGGTTTGGTCACCTAATGCGGCCAAGAAGGAGAAATTTTATCGGAAAGTTCTCTTTCCTTGAACCGCTGGTTGTCAATATTGTGATTCAGAATATTATTTGTGAATAATTAATTATTGATTTATATGATGAGAAAATATTGATTTTATGTGGATATAGATGGAGAAAATTTTTAAAATGACAATTGTTGAAAATTAATATTTTATCTTTTCTCGATAAAATAATTCATTTAAATATATTATTTTAATAATATATTAACTAATCGTGATATTTTTACAATGAATGTGGGATATATGAGATATATGAGGAGGAAGAGTATTTTTGTGGCATTAAATGATTAACACATGTTTTGTGTGTTCATGGACCCCATTTTTCGATCGAAATTTGATTATACCGTAAAATCGCCTGTTTGTGGATTTGGGCCAATTTCTGTTTGAATTTGGAAAAACTTTCTTCGCAAAGTTGTAGAGAATTGAATTTCCTATAAAAAGTCATAGATTCGAATTTTCCGATAAAAGGACTATTTATTATAAATTATCAAGTTCAAGTTCAAATAATCGATTTTTGGAAGTTTTAAATATTTATATTCACAAAAACGTTTTTTGTGTTTGGTGGGCATCTTTAACACATGTCATGTTGCTGAATTCAGATGCTTGATGCGTAGGAGGATGTAGAAAAAAATTATAATATTAATTTATTAAATTTTCTACTTTGGTGTTCTAAGCAATTTCTATAAATAAGTGCTTAGGTTAGAATTGAAAATCACACCGTAAATCAAGTTTTTCTCTCTATATTATCGAAGTGTATTCTTGTGAGTATTTTGAGTATACTTTGAGTATTGCTATACTGCTGCAAGTTCAAGTCATATATTTTATATCAGGTGTTTCAACCAAGATCTGTCTTTTCGAGGTAAGGGATGTTATTTTATTCAAAATGATATTATTTCTTCAATATCATTATGCCGTAATGTTGGTTGGAAATTTTATCAAATTTGGAACTTTTTCATGCCGAGGTTATTATTCATGAAGTTATTATTCACGAGTTACTATTCATGAGTTACTATTCACGAAGTTACTATTCATTTAGTACTATTCATGAAGCGTGAAGATATTTTTTGGGAAATTTCTATTTTTGGTGTCGGGTTACTATTCACGATACGGCTTGACTATTCATAGAAAAATAAAATTTCTTCTTTTCAATAAAATATCTATTCGGATACTAGCTTTGATCAGATCCATGTTTTGATCATTCTCGAATTTTACACCATCGTGATTATTTTTGAGGTATTTGTGGACGTGAATAAAACAAAGTACTAATCCTTAATCCTTAATCCTGTCATTTTGTTTTCATCGGATTCGTTTCTTTAAAAATATTTTTCATCATCTTCATTTTAAATGATGATATTATGGAATATCTTTGGCCCGTAGTGCAAAGATGAATGATGATTTCGAAGAATATCTTTCGGGTCAGTAGGCAAAGATGAACAGTGTTTAGATGAAACATGATTAATCGATGAATATCTTCGGGCTCAGTAGTGCAAAGATGAATATTTGATTCCGATGTATATCGATTGATGTTACAGGATAAAATATCGACGATGAACTTTTAAATTCATATATAAGATAGTAGTTTGATTCTCTACTTAACTCTTCTAATGAATTATTATTTCCGCAATGAATATTGATTTAAAATTTGTTGTCTATCAGATTCTATTAGATTTTTCCTCGTCAAGACTAACGGTAATTTGTCAGATATTATCTTAGTCATAATATTCTTTCTTGGGCTAGTTGAGCTCACCCTTTTCCTTGTTGTTCCATTTTTTTTCTTCGGGGAGGCGTAGAATGTAAGAAAGTACTAGTCTGTGGTAATGGAATGAAGGTTCTAAAGAGAGTTGTTTAGTAGTCCTCACCATTTTTGTAAAATAATGTATCAATAATTATGATGGGGATTTATTTTGCGTGTGGATATCGCTTCTAGATGGCAATATCCGTATTTAAACTCACGCTTTATATGTTGTAATAATAAAGTTGTAGTTATTTCGCATCATATATTTGGCTTAATTCGTAATGGGTGGATGGAATGGACCTATTTTGGGGCGCCACAGCTTAACGCCAAGATCTTTTCACGCCGATAAACGAGTCAATACTGTAAACTGATGGCATTGGACCGCTTCGGGGATAGTTCCGGTACGAGAGTCAAAATGCATGCCGATACAAGGATAACAATAAAGAGTATTTTTTTTTTTTTGAAACAAACAATGAAGAGTATTTAGTTCTAGTATTTAGTCGCTTTTACGTGATTGAGGCGCGTGAAAAGATCTTTGTACACTACAAAATAAGTGGTCAACGACGACGGCACTTCCGCCGAAGCAATAATAGTCTGCGTCGCTAATACACTCATTGCCGACGGGCAAGTCCGTCGACTATGAATGCCGCGAGAATGATCCTTTTTCGCGCCGGACATTCTTCGATGGAGGAAAAGCTTATCGACGATCGCAATTATTTTAGTATCGACCAGTAGTGCCGTCTTGAGAGTGACTTAATAACGACGGCGTTATTAGCGACGGGAATGCCGTCGAGAATGATAAATAAAATCTCTTCCCACGACTCAAGCAACGACTCCTTTTATAAAAAAATTTCTCTCTATATTTCTTTCCCTCTTAAATTCAAACCATTTTCGCTCCTAATTTCCCCAATCGAATCTCAAATTCAAGTTATTCATTCTCTAAAAGTTCACCCATTTCAGCTTTTATTGCTTCCCATTTCGCCCATTTCTCTCATCCTTGTTGTAACCCTTCCTTATCCATTTTTCGCCGCATTTGATAGGCCTCCAACCGGACCTCCGAATCAGCACATCCCGGCCATTCGTCGCAACTTCGTAATCAGACAAGGATCGGCCGCTTTTGTATTGGTAGGCTCACTATATTCAATCGCATTTCATTGTGCTTCAAATGTTGGATTTATTGGGTTGTTCATTGTTGTATCCCCAAATCTTAATTCGTATATATACAAGAGTATTTATATACCAATCTATTATACAAGAGTATCCGTTTAGCCAGTATTTCACGGGCAATGTCCATTTTTGGTTTTAGAATTTTGTTGATAGCATGTGTAATGTGTGCTCAATTGTTTCGTTAAATGCTGATTTGATTCCCCCTTCATATCAGTTCCCCATACTTTATTTTTATATGTTAAAAAAGTTTATTAATGGCCAAAAAATAATACCCTAGATACCTCATGAGAGGTAATAGCCACGCCACTAAACTTTTTCTCCTTGTTCATGTTTGTCAAATTGTTTAACACATTAAATTCAATGATTTTATGATTTGATTTTGGAAATTTGGTTTACATAATAGACAACAATTAGGCAACAGTTAGGCAAAAAGCCCGTTTGCCCGATGAACCAACAATTAGGCAAAAAGCCGAAAAAGAGACCAAAATCCGCATCGGTCGTCCGAACGACACGCAAACACACACATAGCACCACATAGACATTTGGCACGCGTTGCAACTTACGGGACTCGATTCCGATATACGGATGCCGAGTTATCAGCCTGTTTGTCCGATGAACCAACAGTTAGGCAAAAAGCCGAAAAAGAGACCAAAACCCGCCTCGGTAGTCCGAACGACACGCAAACTCACACATAGCACCACATAGGCATTTGGCATGCGTTGCAACTTACGGGACTCGATTTCGATATACGGATGCCGAGTTATCACCCCGTTTGCCCGATGAACCAACAGTTAGGCAAAAAGCCGAAAAAGAGACCAAAACCTGCCTCGGTCGTCCGAACGACACGCAAACACACACATAGCACCACATAGACATTTGACACGCGTTGCAACTTACGGGACTCGATTTCGATATACGGATGCCGAGTTATCAGCCCGTTTGCCCGATGAACCAACAGTTAGGCAAAAAGCCGAAAAAAAGACCAAAACTCGCCTCGGTCGTCCGAACGACACCCAAACACACACATAGCACCACATAGGCATTTGGCACGCGCTCCAACTTACGGGACTCGATTCCGATATACGGATGCCGAAGTTATCACCTGCTTTGCCGATTAAACAACAGCAGCTAAAAGCCGATAAAGAGACCAAAACCCGCCTCGGTAATCTGAACGACACGCAAAAACACACATAGCACCACATAGACATTTGGCACGCGTTGCAACTTACGGGACTCGATTCGGATATACGAATGCCGAGTTATCAGCCCGTTTGCCCGATGAACCAACAGTTAGGCAAAAAGCCGAAAAAAAGACCAAAACCCGCCTCGGTCGTCCAAACGACACGCAAACACACACATAGCACCATATAGGCATTTGGCATGCGCTGCAACTTACGGGACTCGATTCCGATATACGAATGCCGAGTTATCATCCCGTTTGCCCGATTAACCAACAGTTAGGCCAAAAGCCGATAAAGAGACCAAAACCCGCCTCGATCGTCTGAACGACACGCAAACACACACATAGCACCACATAGGCATTTAGCACGCGTTGCAACTTACGGGACTCGATTCCGATATACGAATGCCGAGTTATCAGCCCGTTTGCCCGATGAACCAACAGTTAGGCAAAAAGTCGAAAAAAAGACCAAAACCCGCCTCGGTCGTCCGAACGACACGCAAATACACACATAGCACCACATAGGCATTTAGCACGCGTTGTAACTTATGGGACTCGATTCCGATATACGGATGCCGAGATATCAACCCGTTTGTCCGATAAACCAACAGTTAGGCAAAAAGCCGAAAAAGAGACCAAACACCGCCTCGGTCGTCCGAACGACACGCAAACACACACATAGCACCACATATACATTTGGCACGCGTTGCAACTTACGGGACTCGATTCCGATATACGGATGCCGAAGTTATCGCCTGGGCCATTTCGATGAACCAACAAAGCCAGCAAAAAAGTCGAAAAAAGAGACCAAAACCCGCCTCGGTCGTCCGAACGACACACATAGCACCACATAGGCATTTGGTTGGTGTTT